>CAUZXS010003300.1:0-46061 GCA_963585895.1 Sepioteuthis lessoniana
GTATATATATGTGTTGTATATGCATATATATATATATATGTGTGTGTGTGTGTATATATATGTGTGTATATGCATATATATATATATGTGTGTGTGTGTGTATATATATGTGTGTATATGCATGTATATATATATATATATATGTGTGTGTGTGTGTGTATATATATGTGTGTATATGCATGTATATATATATATATATGTGTGTGTGTGTGTATATATATGTGTGTATATGCATGTATATATATATACATATATGTGTGTGTGTGCATATATATATATATATATATATATATGTGTGTGTGTGTGTGTATATATGTGTGTATATGCATATATATATATATATATATATATATGTGTGTGTTTATATATATATATATATATATATATGTGTGTGTGTGTGTGTGTGTGTCTATATATGTGTACATGTTTGTGTGTGTGTGTGTGTGCAAATGTTTTTCTGTGTATTAATTCACATTTAATTATATATCTATATATATTGCATATAAGTTTCTGAACTTTTTCAGTATGGTCATTTAAAATCGTCATAGATTCTTGATAATTCACTATGTTATTGCTATCCATCTTATGAGATGACTGACCAATTTTTTTTTCAGGTTCAAATCAACAGCTACAGCAACAATTACAATACACCCTACTAAAGCCATAAACTCATAGCATGTGAATTAAAAAAATGCTATGTGACACTTAGGAAAACGGTATGCAATAAAAAATTTTTCAACTGCGAAAAAATTCCACAGAAACGTATGGAATGCTTCTGACTGCTTTTGGACCATCTTGCTTGAATTCCGCATCAGTTTTTGAGTTGCATAAGAGATTTAAGGAAGGCAGGGTGTCTGTGAGGGATGATGAGTGGTGTGGGAGGTGTAAGGATGTCAGAACACCAGAGTTGATTGGCCAAAGTGTTACGGTTACTATATTGAGGTTTTAAGTGTGTTCAGGAAGAGATTCCTTCAGAAGTTGCTAGCGCTCTTCAAATCGGGTCAGTGGCATTTCTACCAGGATAATGCACCAGTCCACAACTCGATACTTTTCACTGACTATTTGACCAAGATCGGCGTCAAGAGCTCACCCTCCTCTAGTTCAGACCATGCTCCCTGTGAATTTTGGTTATTCCCTAAGCTCAGAGACTGTCTTTATGAGACAATTGAGATGAAGAGCCTGTGACGAAGGCCATAGGCACGCTCACACCGGAGGACTCTTCGAATGAACTGCAGTTTCATGTGGGTACTATCAATAAAAGTGCCCATACGAAAAAAGTCTTGAAACTTATCATATGCACCTCGTGTGTGTATATATATATATAATATATATATATATATATATATATATATATATATATATATATATATATATATATACGTTCTATGTACATGCTTATATCTCTGTGTTTTTTTTTGTGTGTATATGTATGTGTATATATATATATATATATATATATATATATATATATATATATATATATATACACACACAAATTTCATTGAATATAATAGACATTTTCTGTCTTCATATTTCCTTGTTGCTCCTTTCTTATTGCCGTAGTGATTTTATTGTATAGCTATCATCTCTTACCATGCACCTTTCTGATACTAGTTCCATAGCACAGCATTTAAAAAAATATTCATGCCCAACAACAGAAGTATGGAAAATTCTCACTGAAAACCCAACAATATTAGAACATCAAAATAATAAACAAAAGCTACAGCTTCTTGAACTACTACATATTAGAAATATGCAACCCAAACTTAACAGAATTAATTTTCAAACCAGTGCTAAGGTACTTAAATGTTTTTAGCTACTGACGCAATTTATAGAATTTTAAATGTAAATGCTACACACTGTAACAGCCCAGATGCTCTTCTTTTCTAAGTAGTAATGTACATAGAAAAGTTACATCCCTTTTTTAATACCTCTTCCCCTGATGGTGGCCCATGTCTGGCAGAATGTACTTGGGGAAATAAACAATTATCAAAAATATATCATTCAATTCCCACTGAGTACTATAAAATGAATATGGCAATATGAAAGGATCAGCAAGAAAATATGTAGACGGAAAATATCTATTATATTCAATGAAATTTGTATCAATGAAGAAATGCTTCCAAAATTTATATATACATGTTTATGGGTATATGAGCATTTACTTATATATATGTGTGTGTGTGTGTGTGTGTGTGTGTGTGTGTGTATATATATATATATATATATATATATATATATGCACAAGAAAGTTGTTTATATATACGTTTGTTTTTGTGTATTTCTGTATGTATATAAATCTTGTTTGTGTTTATGTATGCTTACATTTATTTGTGTGTATGCATACTTGTTTGTTTTTTATATATATATATATATATATATATATATACGCTCCCCATGGGGGTTGAGCACTCTGGCGAAGGAATTGTCGGCCGCCCCTAGCATAATGCAAAGCTCTTCGTAAGAATTGAGCACTCTGGTAGCCGATAGGGTATTAAAAAAATGTAAACAAAGGCTGCTGTTGCTAAAAATAAAATACCTTAAAATTCCCTAAGCCAACGTAGTCCGCTTGTAGCCGTGTGGTCTGAAACCTTAATCTATCGTAAAGTTGGACGGGTTTCGATCCCGGCTTCGAGCGTCCTGCGGGTCTAGCCACACTGAAGAGTTCTGATAGAACGAAACAGTCTGTCTGTGGATGACAATATATATATATATATATATATATATATAATTTCATTTCTTGTTTTCTTCTAGCCTTTTATCACCTGAACCTTACAATGGAAAATGATGCTGTACTCACTTGTGTGGTAGTTATTATATTTATAAAATGTAATGTGTGTGTGTGTAAAACATAAAACAATTTTTACTCTTGTAATATTTTATTTTTATTTCTTCTCTTGTATTAAATTAAGCACATTTTATTTATTAATTTTATTTATTGATTTTAAATGTTCTATGTTTACAGAAATATTTACTCTTTCTTTTTACTTCATTTTCTGAGGGGGAAATGATAATTAACATTTTTGTCTTTTTATTGTTAGTAGTATTATACTTTTTAATTCCATGTATCCTGATTGTCTTGAGGTTAAAGATCAGGGTTTTGAACTGCACTTAAGAAATTTCTTATACAAACCTGACCTAATTCTGTCAAGCTTGAATCAACTGTACAAATTGAAATCCAATCAAAGTCATAGTTCATTTATACTTGATCGACCTGTAAAAATTCCACAAATCCAGAAATAGAACTCGAATAAATTACTTAAACAGCTGTTATTATTTACAGCATATTATTTTCAAATTTATTATTTTGAGGAAAAATAATCTACTGGTTTTTTGTTTTTTTTTTTCTTTTCAATAAAAATCTTTAATGATATAAAAAATACCTTGCATTCTTTTTATAAAAAGGAGTCAGGTCTGTTTTGTATATATATTTCAATTTAAAACTCGGAAACGAGATATCATTGAGCATTAAAATCATGCATATAGTTTAATATTTATAGTAAGGAAAAGTATAAATTTAGTTTTTTATTTTTATTTTTTAATTTTTTTTTTTTTTTTTCAGTTAATTCAACGATTAAAAATCAAATGATTTTTTAAAGTACAAAAAGTATGTGCAGAGGAGTAAGGAATCCCTTCACCCTAAAGAGTATCCTGGATATGACACTAGACTATCTGATGGTAAGGTTTCAGTCCTTGGGCTTTGGAGAATATGGAGTACCTTTTCATTGCCATTACATTCAGGTCTGCTCTGACCTAGGGAAGTAGTATTAGTTAGGGTCCCATCTATGGGTTAAATAGAACTGTTTAACAACTTAACTGGGTGCAAACAAATACCTGATGCTAAATTGGTTTATTAAAGTTAAAACCATTTAATTGTGTGCAAATAAAACTATTTGTGTTTAATAGTAATACTTGGAACCCTTTAACTGTGTGTAAACAAATGATAAATATTAAATTGAATTATTAGTGTTAGATAGCAATACTTGAAACTATATCATTTACTCTGTACAAACCCATTTAACTGTGTGCCAACAAATGAGTTCTGACTCATTTGAAAATTTTTACATACAAACTATTCGTTGTTTATACATATCTATAAAATATATATGATTTGTAAACAGGATCTGAGGTTAGATAACCTACAAGTATTGATATACCATAAAACTTTACCAAACAAATCATATATACTTAATGATGTATAAACAGGATTTGGCATTAAATAAACTACAAGGGTTGATATGCCATAAAACTCAACTAAACCAAATTATATATATATATATTTGACTAAAGAGGATTTGGCATTAAACAACATAAAATGGTTGATATGCCATAAATCTAAACCAAACCAAATCATGTATAGTGTATATATATATATATATATATATATATATAAAACAGGATGTGGCTTTGAATAACCTTCATGGGTTGATCTATCATAAAACCCAACTAACCAACCTTGTAGCTCCGTTGGCTGGGGCTGTAGAATATACTCTCTGCAGAGGGGTAAGATCACAAATGACTGATGTTAGATTGAATTCTTAATGTTAGATAACTATATTTAAAACCATTTAATTGTATTTGAATGAATTATATCTGGCTTGTTTTAAAATCTTACCTAAAAATGACTTGTTTACAAATCATATATTTAATATCTCTGTGTATAAACAGGATTTGGCATTGAATAACCAACAAGGGTTCATATAGCATGAAACACAACCAGCCACCAAGTGTGTGTGTATGTGTGTATATATATATATATATATATATATATATATATATATATATATATATATATAGGGATTTACCTTTAAATAACCCACAAGGGTTGATAGGCCATAAACCCAACCAACTAATTATGCAAATCTTGGATATGTTTCAAACCCAGGAGTATCTTTTTAAATGTAAACTAAAAACAGAAATTGTAATAAGAAAAATGTTATAAATTCAATTATGTTTTTATTTCAAGGACACATTTTTATTTCTTAGCTTCTTTTTTTGTACCTACCTATGATGATTAAAAAAGATAATAAAATTTTTTTTAAATATTGGTTATTGAAAACACAAAAATATTTTAAATGAATACTTTTCATATTTCTTAGAGTGATTAAAAATTGTTTTTTATTCTAACTAAAAATGTCTGTAAAAAAAAAAAAAAAAAAAAAATGCTATTTATAGAATAAATGAATACTTTTCATTTGAATTGATGTGAAATTTTCCACCTAAAAATAAGGTCACATTTTTAATTCTTAGCTTCTTTTTATTATTATATTCTTATTGGATAAAAAAAATAAATGAATACATTTTTTTTTATCCTGTAACTACACAGGCAATTAAGAATTGAATTGAAATTTTTGTCCTACTTTTTAAAAAGTCTTTAGCAAAATAAAATTGTTTCAAATCACTCACGAGTTTATTACATTTTTTTAATAATATTTTAAATAAAATAAAATTCTAAAATAAAAAAATATTGTAATACATAAATTTCTAGTCTTTTATCATGAATTTTTTTTTTTTTTTTTTTTTTTTTTTTTTTTTTTTTTTTTTTAAGAGTAAATAAAAATCTCAATTAGAACTATGCTACTTTTTCAAAAAATATTAACAAAAAATTGTTCTGTAACTGAACAGTAATTATAAAAATAAAAACTTATTGAAGACCCCCCAAAAAATTGAAAATGTTTTAAATCTTTTACTAGTATAAAGTTACATATTTTTATGTATTTTTTTAATGTAAACTAAAAAAAAGAATTAAAAAAACAAACAAAAAAACAATTTATAAAATAAAATAATGCTTTAGATTTAAATTGATAAGTGAAGTATTTAACTACAAATAAGGACACATTTTTATTTCTTAGCTTATCCTTCCCACTGTTATTCATAAAGTCCTTTTTAGTCCCGTCATAGGCTGAATACTTCTGATAGTGTGTGCATGTGTGTATATATATATATATATATATATATATATACACACACACATACACACGCTCAAATAATTATAAAAATGTTTCTTCATAAATCACAACAGTGCTCAAACACTGACTAGTAAAGTAGGATAAAATAAATGTTTTCTCACCTCCTCATGTCAATCTCAGGATTGTAAGTTTCACATATTAGTGTTAAAAAACAGAAAAAAAACCCTACAATCTTCTGATGAAATTAGCATTTTTCTATGTCAGAATGATCTGCATGAAGTAAGGTTAATATTAGTGACATTCAATCTCTTAGAATAGCATATCAAGATACTCTCAAATTTCTATCTATTTGAATTTTTCAATTTGAAATACTGTAGTTGCTGGAATCACAACATAAATACTGTTTGTTGCAAGTATATTTCAACCTTGTTAAATAACATAGATTTTTTTTTTTTAATGTCATAATGATCACGAATGGATCAGTGTGTAGTAAGGTTAAATGGGACAGTAGTCAATCTTTTAGGATCTTGTATTGAGATATCAAGCTTCTCTTGCAGATTTAGCTTTTGTGGACTATTTTTTTTTAATTTGTGAATCGGCCATTAATAATTGGAGGAAAATTTATCAAGTTTTGCTACACACTGTGTAAAATTGCTGACAGCACTTGTAGAGTCGAAATTAAATAAATATATTGGATAAAATGTCTGGCAGATTGGAAGAAATTATGACTTGGAAACCAAAATTTGGTGGAGTATTTATTTACTTAATATAAAATTTCATTCTACAAGATAGATGAGATCATGATTTGCAACTTTACTGAAATTAAAAAGAAAAAAATTTTTCCTACTCATTATCTGATGAAGCTCATTGAGAAAAACATAAACTTGAATAAATACTCCAACAAAATTTAGGTCAACCTATTGGCAGTATAAATTAATTATATATAGACTGAATAAATTTCAGTGTGACCTACTTTACTGACCACTTTGCCTAAAACTTTTTCTTTACCAGAGAGTCAGTGTATTTCTAGCCCATGGACTGTTTTTTCAACTCAAGCTTGTAGTGACAAATTCACGTTTAGCCCATTTGTAAACACATTTTTCAACAGAACACGCTTCTCCATACACATCAAATATTCTTCTGTAAATTTCACATAGTTTGCACTTCTTGGCAACCAAAAATTTGATGACATACCTCTGTTTAGGCCTGAAGCATTCTGTTTGATTTGCCGTCATTTTGAGCAGCCTCAAAACAAATATTACTGCTAGATTAAAATGATTTTTGCTACAAACAATGCAGAGTTCAGTTATATTAAAAATTTCTGGAAAAAAAAGAAACTCTATTTTCTTTTTTCCAAAAAATATTCCCTCTTATCTATGGTATGAATTTATCATATATATATTCTTTTTATATATATATATATATATATATATATAAGATTATACGTATATAGTACAATATGAAAATAAGTAAAATGAATTCATCATATATAGCAATATATGTATAAAAAATGAATATATAAGATTATATGTATATAGTATGGCAGCAGTGGGATTCAAACCCACGCCCCTGAAGAGACTGGTGCCTTAGACCGCTCGGACAAGCTACCAACACAAATGGACCCCCACACATGGCCGTGCAACTATGTGAGGATACAGGATGTTGTCCTGAAGACCTGCCTAGGGCGATGAACAATAGGGAAAAGTGGCAAGAGAGGGTCAGGGATATCCGTGCTACCAGCACGACATAATGATGATGATATGTATATAGTACAATATAAAAATAAGTAAAATGAATTTATCATATATAGCAATATATATATATATATATATATATATGATTATACGTATATAGTACAATATAAAAATAAGTAAAATAAAAGGTATTCATGAATACAAGTAAAATGTAAATCGGTACTAGATTGCAGTCTCAAAGTAAACAGGGTTAAATTCCAGTTGCACTATTACGTTCACTTTCAAATGTTTGGGAAAGGTATGATTTGGTTGGATATTATTGCATATTAACCATAGTAGGTTATTTAAAGCCAAATCTTCTTTATACATATATACTAAATATATAGGATTTCGTTTGGTTGAGTTTTATGAAATATCAACCATTGTAGGTTCACAGAGGAAAGATGGAACAAATCCTACTAGCATCCAGCATACCTAAAGAAACCGTAGCAACAATAACGATTCTCTATAGAAACACCGAAGTAAAAGTATGATCACCAGATGGAGACACAGAATACTTCGACATTGTAGCAGGAGTACTACAAGGGGACATGCTAGCTCCATCCCTCTTTATCATTTGTCTAGACTACGTACTTAGAACATCGATTGACCAAATCAGAGAGAACGGCTTTGAGCTGACAAAGAAAAGAAGCAGAAGGTACCCCGCAAAAACAATTACCGACGCTGACTACGCCGATGACATAGCAATACTGGCAAATACACCCAACCAAGCGGAAACACTACTGCATGATTTGGAATGAGCAGCCGCAGGCATAGGCCTCTATGTCAATGCACACAAAACGGAATATATGTGCTATAATCAAACGGGTGACATCTCCACTCTAAACGGAACCCCTCTTAAACTAGTAGACAAATTCACTTACCTAGGAAGCAGCGTCGCATCAACCGAAAAGGACATCGACACAAAGTTAACAAAAGCATGGACAGCTATCAATAGGCTATCGATTATATGGAAATCAGACCTAACCGATAAAATGAAACGCAGTTTCTTCCAGGCACCGGTTGCATCGATACTGCTATATGGATGCACTACATACTCTAACAAAGCGGCTGGAGAAGCTAGACGGCAATTACACAAGAATGCTGCGAGCAATCTTGAACAAGTCCTGGCGGCAACACCCCACAAGCCACCAAGTGTACGGCCACCTGCCTCCTATCACGAAAACTATTCAAGTTAGATGAACCAGACATGCAAGACACTGCTGGAGAAGCAGGAACGAGCTCATAAGTGATGTACTCTTATGGACCCCCACACATGGCTGTGCAAAAGCAGGATGACCAGCACAAACATACATTCGGCAACTATGTGAGGATACGGGATGTTGTCCAGAAGACCTGCCTGAGGCGATGAACAATAGGGAAAAGTGGTGAGAGAGGGTCAGGGATATTTGTGCTACCAGCACGACATGATCATGATTGCAATATATAAAATGTGCTGACTGGATCCTCTGCAGACAGGCCCAGTCATCAGCTGGGGCTGTGGAATACACTGACTGCATCTCTGCAAATCAGGAAGACTTCTCTAACAAGTGTCTTGGATATGACAATAAACAATCTAATAGTGAACCTCTAGTAATGCTGAAGCTTTGGGAAATCAGAGTACCCCTTTATTGCAATTGCTCCCAGCTCTCCTCTGACCCATAGTGGTAGCACCTGATAGTGTTATCTATGGGTCAAATAGAATTGTTTGATGTTTAAACTGAGTGCAAACAAATGACTTATACTAAATTGAATTGTTAGAAAAAGAAGTGTTTGATCATTTAACTGTGTCAACAAACAACGAGTGTTTGATTGAATTGTTAGTTATATATAGCAATACTTGGAACCGTTTAGCTGTGTGCAAAAAAATATGCTCAGGCTTGTTTAAAAATCTTCTCAACAAAATGTTTACAAATCATATATAATGGTTTGGCATTAAATATCCTAGAATAGTTGATATGCCATTGAACCAAACCAAATTAAACCATCCTCTGCAGAGAGGTACGAGTCCCTTTTGGATTTTATAGTAGATTTTTTTTTTTTTTGTAAAAACTTTTTTCTATTTTTTCATCTGATGAACCTTAAAATGAAACTGCTGTAAAATTGTAAAAAAATTATCAGAGCTCATTCAGTACATCGCTTCAGTAAAATTTCTCTTGCTTTACATTATAATGTTTCTATTTCCTTATTACCATAATTATTTTCTGTGTAGAAGATGCCCTATTTTTCTAGATTTTTCAGCCCAAAAGCTAGGAGTGTGTATTATACACAAGAATTATGTACAATAATTATTTGTGTGTAAGGTGCCCTATTTTCATAGATTTTTCAGCCCAAAAGCTAGGGTGCATATTATACTCAAGAACTATATTAGTAAATTTTTTTCTCTGGCCACATAGTGGTAGAGTCCCCATAGCATAGTGGTTAACATGTTGAATTGCAGCATAGTAGGCTGCAAGTTAATTCATGCTTTTTCTCTCACTTTAGAACTAATACTCTTGGAAAAGGTATGAACGCCCTTATCCCTCCTAACGATTGGTTAAATACTACCATTATTGTTCTTTTCAAGGATGGCTTTGGCATTAAATAACCCATGAAAGTTGATATACCATTAAACAAAAAACTGATACCAGCCACATGCTGTCTCACCATATTGGGGGCAGGATGACTGAAAATCCAGGAAACCGGGTTCAATCTCAGGTTGTCATACCAAAAACTCAAAAATGGTACTTGATGTCACCTTGCCGAGTACTCAGCATTATAAAATGAGGTTCAAGGGTAATCCTGGGAATGGAATAGCGCCCTCCCCTACACCTCTGTGTAGTAGCTATTGAAAAGGGAGCCTTCAGGTCAGCCTCGACTAAGGTCGCCAACTATACTTACTTTATAATCCAAATTTGTGCTTAGAATTTTGTTTCTCTTAATTTGAGCTTATTTTAACAAGTTGGTTGCATTTTAGTATAAATTTGCTTATGCATTTGTCTTAAATACTGTCTAAATTTGGTTTGGTTTGGTTTGATGGCATATCAAACATTGGTGGTTATTTAATGCCAAATCCTCTTTCTTTTTATATATATATATATATATATATATATATGATTTGTAAAAAGATTTTGTAGATACATACAGTTAAATGTCAAACAGTTCTATTTCTAACAATTTAATTTAGCATAAGTCATTTGTTTGCACTCAGTTTAAATGTCACACACTTCTATTTGACCCATACATAAACAAGCCTGAACGCATTTTTAGCACACAGTTGAAAGGTTCCAAGTATTGCTATGTATAACTAACTATTCAATTAAACCTCATTTGTTTTTTGACACACAGTTAAATGATCAAAAAGTTCTAGTTCTAAAAATTCAATTTAACTTAAGTCAACAGAGTTAAATTGTTCCAAGTATTGGTATGTATCACTAACAATTCAATTAAAGATCAGTCATTTGTTTACACACAGTTAAATGATAAACAGTTCTATTTCTAACAATTCAGTTTAACATAATTTGTTTGCACTCAGTTTAAATGTCAAACAGTTCTATTCAGCCCATAGATAAGATTCTATCAGGTGCTACCGCTATGGGCCAGAGTAGATCTGGGAGTGATGGCAATGAAGGAGCACTCTGCATTCCTCAAAGCTCCAGCATTACTGGAGCCTTACCATCAGATTGTTTAATGTCATACCCAGGACACTCATTAAGAGGTCTTACTGCTCTGCAGAGATGAAATCAATGTATCCTACAGCCATAGCTGACTGGGCTGTGTAAAATTTGTTTCAAAACTATAAATTATGCAGATTCATATTTTTAGTCAGTATGAACTGATAAAATGTTGGTCAAATACTAAATTTAAGTTAAGTTTAGCTGCTAAAAATTCTAAAAAGTCAATTTGGTTCACAGGAATTTTTTTTCTAGAATTTCATCATCCAAAGTTAGATACCATAATTATGTATAATATGCACAGCGAACTTTTACGCTAGTCTTGTAACCTGGTTTGGTCGTGGGGACACTACTCATGTAACATGTCTTGGGCAGGAGTAGCCTACTGGAGCCCATCTCATTCCAGGTTTACAAGTGATCGAAATAAAAAAATTTGCTTTCTCTGAGATTGGTTGCCTTAAGGTTAAAGAACTCAGTTTGCCTTACAATTTACCCCTAGCTGGAGGAAAAATAGTTGGATTCATACCTTTCCCAAGAGTGTTAGCACCATATGAAATGCTTACAGTCTCTTTGAAGATTTGAATTCAAGTAAGCAAGTCCACTTTCTACAATGATAACATTGTATCACAAGTGCCTCCATGTTGATGCATAGGTAACTTCAAATTATTAATGGATTTGTAAGTAGCAGGGTAACATCTGACGATTGTGTGTTTGAGAAGATAGTTGAAATAAATCTGATTCCTCTCTCTCTATTTTATAAGATAAAATGGGAATTTTTCCAAGCTGTACTGTGTCAGTACTGTTGTATGGTTGCACCATTTGCAATTCAACAAAACACCTGGAGAAAAATCTAGATAGGAACTACACAATGATGATGCATGCTGTTTTGAACAAATTCTGGGAGCAGCACCCTACAAAACAGCAGTTGTATGGCCATTTGCCTTCCATCTTACAAACGGCATGCAAAGCACTACTAGAGAAATAAGGATGATGTCATAAACAACTATCTCTTATGGACTCCTACTCATGGATACACACCAATGTTGGCTGACTAACAAAAACTAACATTCATTAGCTCTGTTAGAATACTGGATGCTGTCTAGAGGTCTTGCTAAGAGCAAGGGACTGTAGGGATAAATGGTGAGAAAAAGTCAAGGTAATCCATACTGTCAAAATGCCTTGATGATAATAAACAAGAGCATTAATAGATTAGAATTTGTATAATGAAGGTGCTTATTCTATTTACATATCAGAATTTCAATAAAATATTTGTCTACTCAGCAATGGGTTTAACTTCTTAAATCTCATTGGTTTTTGAAACAGCTGTCTGTGTTGATTTGTTTTACACTGAGTAAAAAAAAAAAAAATGTAAAAGGGTATAATATGCAGGGCTACTAGTGCAAATTATTTTGTTACATCCCAATAAAAGGGTTTGTGGGGTGCCTGTGGTGTAACGGTTATCGTCATAGGAAATGGACACGGCAACACAAGTTCAAATCCTAGACGAGACTGATTACATTTCACATTGCACTAATACCCTTGGGAAAGGTATGAATCCAATTATTCTCCCTCCAGCTATGGGTAAATAGTAGGGCAGACTAGGTTCTTCATCCTTGGTGAGGCAACTGGTCTAGAAGGAAAACTCTGAATTCAAACCTGGTAAACTCCACTTAATAATTGACCTTATGTCATATCCTGCCCGAGCGGAGGGGTTGGTAAATATGATAAAAGGATCCATCATTTATAATGTGATGGTTAACTAGCTAATCTGAACTTCTTTTTTTTTTTTTTTACACCCCCAGATTTTGTACCTGGTAATGTGTTTTTTTTTTATAAGAACTAAAATATTTAAATTGTTGAAATAATGCATTGCAATAGTTGTGGCTAATTGATTATTATGAATTTTTTATCAAGTGAATGTTTGGAAATACTTTGCTAAAAGTTTTTTTCATTGAATGCATAAATAAGTAGTTCATTGTGTGTCCAATGACACAAAAGACTCTTGGGGAATTATTGTCCTTTTCTTTTCTTTTTCTTTAATTCTTACTCTCTAATGGGGTGAGAATCTTCATGACAGTGCTGGACTTCAACATCATAGTGAGTTCAAACACCAATCATACTATTATATTCATTTTCAGACTAATACCTTTGCCCAGCTGGCAATAAGAAGTATTGATGACAGAACTGGGAATTGAACCCAAAACCTTTGTCTACAAAATGAAATAAAAATACTAACCCATCATATGCTACATTAGAAATTTTAGATATTGCTATTTTCATAAATAATAAGAAAACGAATTTTTATTCTGATATAATAGATCAAATATCTGTGTCTAATTCTGAAATTGAGGCTCTATACCAAAATATTCTTATGCCCAGTCGGCTGGGGCTGTAGAATACACCGACTGCACCTCTGCAGAGGGGTAAGACCCCCCCCTAATGAGTGTCCTGGATATGACACTAAACAGTCTGATGGTGAGGTCCCAGTAATGCTGTGGCTTTGGGGAATGTGGAGCACCCCTTCATTGCCATTGCTCCCAGGTCCACTCTGGCCCAGCGTGGTAGCACCTGATAGGGCCCTATCTATCAGTTAAATAGAACTAATGGCATACTTATGCTAAACTGAATTGTTTGATTAAACTGAATAGCTTGAAATAGAAATGTTTTTGATAATTAAAACCGTACTTGGATTTAAACTGCGTGCTTATGCTAAACTGAATTATTTCAAATAGAACTATTTTTTTGATATTGAAACTGTATTTACACTAAACTGAATTGTTTAACATACAACTGTTTTGACATTTAACTGTGTGTAAACAAAATCTGTACTTATACTAAACTGAATAGCTTGATATAGAAATGTTTTTCACAATTAAACTGTACTTACATTTAAACTGCGTGCTTATGCTAAACTGAATTATTTGAAATTGAACTGTTTTTGACATTGAAACTGCACTCACACTAAACTGAATTCTTATATATAACTGCTTGAATAGTTTGAAATAGAAATGTTTTTGATAATTAAACTGTGTACTCATGCTAAACTGAATTGTTTGAAATAGAACTGATTGTTTACATAAAAATGGATTTGGCATTAAATAACCTACAAAGGTTGATATGCCATAAAACCCACCAAACCAAGACTAATACCTTTAGAAAAGTTATGAAGTCCCTTTACCTCCCACCCCACCTTCAGCTATGGGTTAAATAGCACCACTACTACTCTTCTACAAGGATGGCCAGCCAAGTCAGCTAGGGCTGTAGAATACACCGACTGCATCTCTGCAGAGGTATAAGACCCCTCCCCACAATAAGTGTCTTGGATATGATATTAAACAATCTGATGGTGAGGCTCTAGTAATGCTAGAGCTTTTGTAAATACGGAGTATCCCTTCATTGCTATTGCTCCCAGGTCCACTCTGGTAGCACCTGATCGGGTCCTATCTATGGGTCTAATAGAACTGACATTTAAACTGAGTGCAAACAAATGACGTGGGGGGGGTCCTTGTAATGTAATGGTCAAAGCGCTGGAGTGGAGAATCGTAGTAAACGAGTTTGAACTCCAGTCACACTATTTCATTCAGTTTCGGACGAATATCCTTGAGAAAGGTATGAACCCCCTTATCCTCTCAGTTATGGGTAAAATAGTACCACTACTTTTCTTCTAGAAGGATGGCGTTAGCATTAAATAACCTAAGAAGTTTGATATGCGATAAAACAAACCAAACAAATAACTTATGCTAAATTGAATTGTTAGAAATAGAACTGATCTGGAGTGGTAGCACCTGCTAGGATCCCATCTATGGGTCAAATATCTGTTTAAAAATTCTTTTTGTTTGATAAAGTGCAAAAAACTCTTAAGAAACAAATGCACAAAAAGTGTGAATATGAACATTGAATGAATGTGGTATAAAATAACCCTAAACTAGTTGACATCCCATTTAGAATTGATCGTTCTGATGTTTACAATCGATACTTGCACATTTGGTGAAATTAAGCAAATGTGCTTGGTCTCAAAGGTTTTCTCTCGCTATTTTTAGCTCTATCAACCCATATAAGGGATGGTCTCTACTTTAAAAACAACCAAGTGACAAATCCTGTTCATAGCAGAGATGTAAAGTAAATTGCGACCATTTCTATTTAAATACCATATGCCTTTTTTTTTTCTTTCTCTCTGCTACTGTAAAAGACTTTCTTATTTTTGTTATAATTTTTGAACTCTCTTTTTAAAAGTTTTACATTAAGGATAATCTTTATTTAAAAAAAAAACAAAAAAGGCATGTCTTGATGAGTTAAGTTCAGTAAATCTTTTAATAGATCACTGAAAGTTCTGTGGGTGGACCATTTTCCATGAGTGTGTTATTTTTTTATTCATTTATATATATATATATAATGGAAATGAATCCAACAATATAGACAAAAATTGAAAAACAAGATAATCCAAAGAGAAGAATTTATTGTAAAAGAAAGTCAACGTTATAAAGTTTCGGTTCTAAGGAACCATCATCAGGACTTAGGATGATATTGAGTGATGTTAAATCACCAATGGATTTCCTCAATATCATCCTTTCTAAGTCCTAATGATGGTTCATTAGAACCAAAACGTTATAACATTGACTTTCTTTTACATGAAATACTTCTCTGTCTGTCTGTCTCTCTCTCTCTCTCTCTCTCTCTATATATATATATATATATATATATATATATATATATATATATATATATATATATAAAATAACCCACAAAAGTTGGTATGCCATTAAACAAAGAAATTTAACCAAACTCAATCCCTCCACCACATGTTGGATGTGACTCTAGGTCAATTTTTTTAGTGGAGTACAGCTGGTTTCAATTCAGTTTTCCTTTTCCTGGACCAGTTGCCATTCCAAGGCTAAAGGGCCCTGTTTGCCCTACTATTTATGCATAGCTGGAGGGAAGAATACCTTTCCCAAATGTATTAGCACCATGTGAAATACAAGCTATCTCATACAGGATTTGAACTCTGGTCTACAATAATAACCATTAATCCACAAACATTTATGGTAACCATACAAATCAATAATATTATGGTAAAGTTAGTACATTTGTACCTGTCTGAGGATCATGGTCTGATGAAAAACTAGCTCAGTTGGATGAGGCTGTAGAATATGCTGACAGCATCTCTGCAAAGGGATAACACTCTCACAATGAGTGTCCTGGACATAACACTAAACCATCTGATGGTAAAGCTCTAATCCTTGATTTCTGGGGAATATGGAGTACCTCTTTATTGCCATTACTCCCAGGTCCACTCTGAAGTGGTTGAACCTGTTTGTCCCATCTGTGGGTCAAATAGAACTATTTGCTATACTTGAAACCATCCAACTGTGTGCAAATAAATGACTGTTAAACTGAATTATTAGTATTACATAGCAATGTTTGAAACCATTTAACTATGTGTAAATAAATGACCACCTGGTTTGTTTAAAAACTGTTACCAATGAACTATTTGTTTATATAATGAGAGAAATAACTTACCTTGGAGCTCAAAGCAAGTGCGAACGTGTCTTGTATGCAGGATGCTGACTGAGTGAGAAATATGGCCATTCTTGGAGTTAGAATTTATAAAACACCTGTCTCCTCTCTAGCAAGACAAAATTTATAACATCTTCAAATTTTGGCTGATCAGAACTCCAATAAAAAGGGGAATATGTAAGTTGCAATGACGATTCAGAGCTTTGTGGACTTTTTTTTTTTTTTTTTTTTTCTTTTTTTTAACACAGAATGGACTGATAAGACAAGTGTGGAGAAATTTATGGTTGGACTTAGAGTAACACGACAGTTTACAAATCATATATATTTTATGTATAAACAGGATTTAACATTAAATAACCTACAAGGTTTGATATGCTATAAAACACAACCAACATCAAACCGTTTTGCTTGTGTATTTATATTCTGTTCATATTTATGTCTATTGGATCTTGCTAACGTGTATATATATATATATATATATATATATATATATATTTCATTAAAACATTGTCTTTTATCCTTACTCTCTAAGCAATTCTGGGTACCCCTGCTTGTCCTATTATAATTCATCAAATAACTGTCCATGCAGCTAAGTTTCTGTCATTTTGGGCCAATATAAACTAGACTTTCAAAAATTGGTAGTCATATCTGGAAATGTTTTGAACTTTAATAGATCTGGCTCAGATTATTTTTTTGTGGTTGGATCACTCTTATGCTCTCTTTCTTGCTGTCCTCCTTGCTTTAAAAAAGTATTCATCTTACAGTGCTTACCCACTCTCTTGATAATCCTTAAAAGAGACAGATGCCTCTCTCTCTCTCTCTCTCTCTCTCTATATATATATATATATATATATATCTATATATGCATTTAGAGGAATTTATTTAATTTCAATGGTTGCCCAGCCTAAAAAGGTTTGGTTTCAGTTTCTTTGTATAATGGCATATCAACCTTTGTGGGTTATTTAATGCCAAAGACATTCTTGCAGAAAAACATTAGTGGTACTATTTAACCCATAGCTTAGGAGTTTAAGAGGTTTTACACCTTAACCAAGGGTATTAGTCCAAAAAGGGAATTCAATGGTAAAGCTCTAATCCTTGATTTCTGGGGAATATGGAGTACCTCTTTATTGCCATTACTCCCAGGTCCACTCTGACCTGAAGTGATTGAACCTGTTTGTCCCATCTGTGGGTCAAATAGAACTATTTGCTATACTTGAAACCATCCAACTGTGTGCAAATAAATGACTGTTAAACTGAATTATTAGTATTACATAGCAATGTTTGAAACCATTTAACTATGTGCAAATATGTTTTACACCTTAACCAAGGGTATTAGTCCAAAAGGGAATATAATTGTGCAGCTGGAGATTGTCATAGCTAAACTTAAGATGAATTTCACATTTGTTCCACTATTTATCCCTTCATACTGACTTAAAATAATAATTTATATAGTTTTCATTAAGTCATAATAATTTATATAGTTTTCATTAAGTCTTTAAATAGAAGATGTACACAGTATTTTTATAGCAAATACACAGACATGTTCATACAAAAATGGAAGGAGCTTGTGGCAAAAATAAGCTCCTCATTAGGAGAAACAAAATTATAAACAAACACACATTCAAGTGGATATTTTTCTGTAATGGTGTAAACACATTAGTTTGGATGATAGATATAACTTACTTTCAGTCATCTTATCCTGAATATGGCGAGGAATGTAGCCAGAGGGGAGTTAATTATATAGTTCTTGTGTATACATATTTACCAACTCTCCACATGAGCAAGATGTGACACAAAGTCAATTTTTTAAGTGGAGCTTTTCAAGTTTGAATTCAGTTTTCCTTCTCCTAGACCAGTTGCCATACCTAGGTTAAAGAACCCAATTTGCCCATAACTGGAGAGAAAATAGTTCAATGCATACCTTATCTAAGGGTTTGAGTGCTATGTGAAATGTAAACAGCCTCGTTCAGGATTTGAACTCTGGTCCCCATACTCATTTTTTACAATAATGACAATTACACCACAAGCACCTATTTATACATGTTTATATCTTATTCTTCTTCTATTTATTTGTATATCTATTTTCATGTATATTTGTATATATTTATATTTTATTTTCATTCTATTTATTCATCTATTAATTTTCATGTGTATTTATATATATCTATATTTTGTTTTTATTCTATTTATTTATATGTTTATTTTCATCTATATTTATTTCATTGTATTATTTTCATATTGTTTTCATGCAACCCTAACTTCTGGGCTGAAAACTTTGAAAAAAATAGTGCGTCTATATATGCTAATAATTATGGTCCTTTTTTATTACACTTCATATACTTGTTTAAAAAAATAGAATTTAAAAAATCAACCCTTGATTTATGGTCAGAAAATAATTAATTTCTGGACTGAATTTTTCAAGCCCAAGTTTGCTCCTAGTTTTTCCCATAATTTTTAAATTTCAAGTTTACAAAATTATACTGATATATAGTTCGATATCAAATTTTTGGGCCTTAAGATTAGTTCTTCAAAATATAGCCTCAACTCAAGTATACATGGTAGTGAAAGTAATTTATCAAATTTCAGTTTGCCCAGTCGGCTGGGGCTGTAGAATACACCGACTGCTTCTCTGCAGAGGGGTAAGACCCCCCCCCCCAACGAGTGTCCTTGATATGATACTAAACAATCTGATGGTGAGGTTCCAGCAATGCTGGAGCTTTGGGGAATGCGGAGTACCCCTTCATTGCCATCGCTCCCAGGTCCACTCTGGCCCGGAGTGGTAGCACCTGATAAGGGTCTTATCTATGGGTGAAATAGAACTACCTGCTTCTTTCACTATACGGGTTTTTGCATTTAAACTGCGTATTTATGCTAAACTGAATTGTTTAAAATAGAACTGTTTTGACATAGGAAATGCGTACTAGTGCTGGACTGAATTGCTCGAAATGGAACTTTTTTTTACGTCTAAACTGTGTACTTATGCTGAACTGATTTATCTGAAATAAAACTGTTTAACATTTAACTGTGTATTGCCCAGTCAGCTGGGGCTGTAGAATACACTGACTGCACCTCTGCAGAGGGGTAAGACCCCCCCCTTAACGAGTGTCCTGGATGTGACATTAAACAATCTGATGGTGAGGTTCTAGCAATGCTGGAGCTTTGGGGAATGCGGAGTACCCCTTCATTGCCATTGCTCCCAGGTCCACTCTGGCCCGGAGTGGTAGCACCTGATAGGGTCCTATCTATGGGTTAAATAGAATTACAGCATACTTATGCTAAAATGAATTGTTTGAGTAAAACTGAATAGTTTGAAATAGAAATGACTTTTACAATTAAACCGTACTTACATTTAAACTGTGTGCTTATACTTAACTGAATTATTTAAAATAGAACTGTTTTTCGACATTAAAACTGTATTTACACTTGACCGAATTGTTACATACAACTGCTTGATTAGTTAGAAATGGAAATGTTTTTGACCATTAAACTGTGTACTTATGCTAAACTGAATTGTTTTAAATAGAACAGATTATTTACATAAAAATGGATTTGGCGTTAAATAACTTACAAAGGTTGATATGCCATAAAACCCAACAAACCAACCAACCATCAAATTTCAGTGTGTCTTCCAAAGCAGTGAAATCTTAAGTTTATGTAGTAGTTCAGATTAACCGTGATGTAATGTTTATCATCGTAGGAAATGGACACGGCGACACGAGTTCAAATCCTGGACGAGACTGATTGCATTTCACATAGCACTAATACCCTTGGGAAAAGTATGAATCCAATTATTCTCCCTCGAGCTATGGATAAATAGTAGGACAGACTGGGTTCTTCAGCCTTGGTGAGGCAACTAGTCTAGGAGAAGGAAAACTCTGAATTAAAACCTGTCAAACTCCACTTAATAATTGACCTTGTGTCATATCCTGCCCGAGCGGAGGGGTTGGTAAATAGGAGTAGTTCAGATTTCACTGCTTTAGATGACACTATGAAATTCAATGAATTACTCTGCTGAAATTATGCTTTCTTGAGACCGTTTAGAGAAAATAAACATTTCATATTGAATTATTAATGAAGACATTGTTAGTCAATTCAAAAATTGGTTTGAGGTCATTGTAGCCCTGCTGTTATATATATGATATGATAATGCTCATCATCTAGTGTTGATAGTATGGGTTCCCTTGACTCTCTCTCACCATTCATCCCTATAGGCCATTACTCTCGACCATTCCTCTAGATGTCATCCAGTGTCTGCACTGATGAATAGATTAATGTAATTTTTTGCTGGTTTGCTAACATTGGTGTGTCCGTATATAGGAGTCCATATGAGAACATCCAGCATGTCTTGCTCATCTTATTTGGATGGCTTGCAAGATGGCAGCAGGTAGAGGTAAATGGCTGTACAACTGCTGTTTTGTGGGGTGCTGCTTCTAGGATTTATTCAAAACAGCTTGCAGCATCCTTCTGTAGTTCTAATGTAGCTTTTTCTTCAAATGTTTCATTAAAGTCCAAGTGCACATATGGCAGCATATTCCTACTGGAATCATATTAAGAAGCAAGAATTTTTAAACAAAGAAACAAACAGGTAAAATTTGTGTTATATTATTTTTTTTTCTTATATACTGCTGGCAATAAGAAGTATTGATGACAGAACTGGGAATTGAACCCAAAACCTTTGTCTACAAAATGAAATAAAAATACTAACCCATCATATGCTACATTAGAAATTTTAGATATTGCTATTTTCATAAATAATAAGAAAACGAATTTTTATTCTGATATAATAGATCAAATATCTGTGTCTAATTCTGAAATTGAGGCTCTATACCAAAATATTCTTATGCCCAGTCGGCTGGGGCTGTAGAATACACCGACTGCTTCTCTGCAGCGGGGTAAGACCACCCCCCCAACGAGTGTCCTGGATATGACACTAAACAATCTGATGGTGAAGCTCCAGCAATGCTGGAGCTTTGGGGAATGCGGAGTACCCCTTCATTGCCATCGCTCCCAGGTCCACTCTGGCCCGGAGTGGTAGCACCTGATAAGGGTCCTATCTATGGGTTAAATAGAACAAAACCGTGCTTCTTTCACTATACTGATTTTTGCATTTAAACTGCGTATTTATGCTAAACTGAATTGTTTAAAATAGAACTGTTTTGACATTGGAACTGTGTACTAGTGCTGAACTGAATTGCTCGAAATAGAACTATTTTTGACATCTAAACTGTGTACTTATGCTGAACTGAATTATCTGAAATAAAACTGTCTGACATTTAAATCTGTCTATTGCCCAGTCAACTGGGGCTGTAGAATACACTGACTGCACCTCTGCAGAGGGGGTAAGACCCCCCCCCCTTAACGAGTGTCCTGGATGTGACACTAAACAATCTGATGGTGAGGTTCCAGCAGCGCTGGAGCTTTGGGGAATGCGGAGTACCCCTTCATTGCCATCACTCCCAGGTCCATTCTGGCCCAGAGTGGTAGCACCTGATAGGGCCCTATCTATGGGTTATGCTAAACTGAATTGTTTTAAATAGAACAGATTATTTACATAAAAATGGATTTGGCGTTAAATAACTTACAAAGGTTGATATGCCATAAAACCAAACAAACAAACCAAACCAAAATATTCTTGGAAAATTAAATGTGTCATTAGACTGGATCTTTTGATTTTATTTTTCTCTTGGGACAAAAAGAAAGTCGAATTCCTGCTCTGTTGATGGAGCTTAGGATATTCTAGCTGTATCCCTTGTGGAGAGGTGAGACCCTCTCAACAAAATGAGGTTATCCCTAGTACGGCACTAAATTGCATCTGGTGGCAAGGCTTCCGTTCTGGAGCTCTAGGGTGTGTGAAATATGTCTTTGTGGCTATTACTCCCAGATCCACTCTGATCTGCAGTGGTAGTACTTGTCGGGGTCCCACCCATAGGTCAAATACATCTGTTTAAAACTTATTTGTATTTGATAGGACTTTGTGTTTAAAAAAAAAAACAAAAAAAAAACTTAAAAACAATTACACAAAAAATGGTAAATATGTCCACAATTCTCTAACCTCTAGGCCATTGGTTCCCAACCAATTTGGAGCCATGTTCCACTTTGGTATTTCTAAAATTCTGATGCCCCCCCCCCATGTAATATTTAATTCTCACATATTCAAAATTTTACAGCAATTCATGTGAAGGAATCTTAAAAGGCCGTTTACTTCCTCTAAACAAGACCCACCAAAATATTACCATCCTCCACTGGTGGGGCATGAACCAGGCATAAAATGACCCTAAATTGGTTTACATGCTGTTAAAATCAATGTTATTGTCCTACTATAAAATCTTTTCAGTGGAAGCTAAGCATTTCTCTTGTTTGCTTAGAAGCTGTCTGCTCAGTTGGTTATAATTGTATATTCATTTATACACTTATTTAAATACATAGCAATAGTTGAATAGCTGATACAGATACATACATGAATAAGTTACTCATTTTGATCGTTACTTCAATTTTGATCTTTCACTCACAAAAGTTTCATTGATTATTAGTTATACTCTGAATATTTTTGCTTTTTTAGATCAAACGATATCCTCATTTTTATTTTATTAAAAGTGATACTTTCTATGCTTCCTAAAAAAAGAAAAAAAATCTTATTAGTTTTGTTAGTGATAATCATAGAAATGAAGAATTATAATTTCTATGGCTGAAATGATTCTAAAATGTGGGATCAGTTTAAATCCTCTCGGAAACTACTCAGTCCAGTTGGCTGGGGTCGTAGAATACACCAACTGCATCTCTGTAGAAGGGTAAGACCCCCCTCCCCAACAAGTATCCTAGATATGACACTAAACAATCGAATGGTGAGGCTCCAGTAATGCTGGAGCTTTGGGCAATGAGGAGCACCCTTTCATTGCCATTGCTCCCAGGTCCACTCTGGCCTGAAGTGGTAGCACTTGAAAGGGTCCTATCTATGGGTTAAATAGAACTGTTTAATATTTAAATTGAATTGTTTCAAATAGAACTGTTTGATCATTTAATTTTGTGTAAACAAATGACTGTTTAATTGAATTGTTGATGATACATAGCAATACTTGGAACCATTTAACTGTGCAAACAAATGAACTTAGGATCGTTTAAAAATGTTATAGATGAAATGTGTTTACAAATCACATATTTGATATATGTATACAGAGGATTTGGTACTGGGCCATTGGTCTAATGAGTAGAGTGTTCGCCAGTGGTCCAGGAGACCAGGGTTCAATCCCAGGTTGAGTCATACCAAAGACTCAAAAAATGGTACTTGATGCCGCCTTGCTAAGCACTTAGCAATATAAGGTATGTATCAAGGGTAAAGTGGAGCAATTGAGAGAAAGGAGTAGCGCCCTTCCGTACATCTCTGTGTACCAGCTATTGAAAAGGAAGCCTTCGGGAAACTACTTATCACTTTTTGTGGTATTTTTCCCGCAATTGAAGAGTTTTAGTGTTGGAATAAAAGGCAACAATAATAATGAGTAAAACTTATTGTAAAATAGTAGTAATAATGAAGAGAATCAACTCAGTATCGGTATAAAAAATCCATGATAATGAGAAAGTGTTTATTGAATCATCAATGTCATGATAAAAAGCAACAGTAATAAAATGAAGTAAAGCTAGAATTAATTGTAAAAATGCTTCATATGAAATTTTTTTTAGATAACACATTGTCTTATTTTGTACAGGTAAGTAAAAGTAAAGTGGGTGACTGTAGTCAAGGGCGGCCTGAAAGCTCCCTTTTCAATAGCTACTACACCGAGGCATAGGGGAGGGCACTACTCCTTTCCTTGGATTGCTCCAGTTTACCCTTGATCCTTACCTTATAATGCTGAGTGTTAAGCAAGACGGTATCAAGTACCATTTTTTAAGTCTTTGGTATGACTCGACCTGGGATTGAAACCCCCGGTTTCCCGGGCCATTGGCGAACACTTGGCCAATGAGCCGGTTGGTACATGGTTATAATGAATGCTTATTTCTTTCTTTTATTCCATTGTTGTGTGTTAATGTTTTTATTTATTTCATTTTTGTAATAGATGATTAAAAACTGTTTTATATGTCAAAAGCTATGCATAAGTGCCTAACAAACCATTTTTTAAAAATTTAAAAAAAAAAAAAAACCATGATAAAATTTGACAAAGTTTCTCTGACAATATTGTAAAAATTTATTTCTAGTGTGATATTATGGCAAGTCAAAAGTTTAGCAATACTTCGGTAATATGAGGCATAATTAAGCTGCTCCAAGTACTTTTGCTGTGGTTGTGAAAGTGACTAACTACATTGGGCTGCGAGATACCAAGCTCACCTGATACTCTCCAAGAACTACTCACCAAAATTGCCTCTATAGCTTGGATCCCAACCTTGGAATCCATGGTTTTTGGTCTACCTGACCTTGCCTGATCATCAAGGTTCTTGCAACATGAGAGAAATTTCTGGAACTATTTTGTTACTCTACTGTAATGAACTGCACCTTTTACTTTTTGCACAACAAATGTTTTCGGTTGCTTCCATCACATTATGGCCCAGTTCAAACTTGTGAAGAATAAGTTCTTGGATTAGATTACATTGTATGTTTATCTGTGCAGCTTTCAAATCACACAGTGAAGCAATGCGCAACATGTCAGTGCACCAACTACCATGATACTACCAACCGCAGCTATCATGGTTTGAGCAACTTTGGTCATGTAATACATGCACTGCAGACTTGCACATATCAAAATATTGAAGAACTTTTGATTCGCTCTCATAATAGACTCAGTTTTGATTGCAAATGTTGAGATAAGGATTGAAAAAAAAGGTTATCAACCATAAAAACATTTTTGTTTATAATGGTGTGTTGAGTACTTATCAAGCACAGCTGTTCATAATTTGATGAAATATTTTGAATGTTTTTTACTCTTTTTATTTATTTATTTATTTTATTTTATTTTATTTTTTATTTTATTTTATTTTTATTTTTTATTTTTTTTTTTTAGACGACTGCTTTGGAAAACAAAATGTTTCTCAATCCCTAATTTCTCCAGAGGAAGCAGGCCTGTGTTCTTATGAAAAGAGGAAATGAATATGGTGCCACAAATTTTATATTCTTCAATGAGAGACGTTCTTTTAAAGCATCTTCCTCACTGACCCTCAATGCACGGCTTTGGGGTTTGCTATTTGACTTTACCAATGCCTCACTCTCATTTTCTCTACAGATGCAAAGGATTACTTTAGGGCTAAATTAAGGGGGAGACATACAAAGGATTTTTTTTTTTTAATCTCCCCCTAATATTTTTTTCTTCCTTTGACTCCTTTAAAAAAAAATTAAATTAAAATTTTGTAAATGAAACAAAAAAATAGAGATATATATTATTTATTTAATAAGCTGAAGGTGAACTCTGATTGGATCTTATTCACTGCTAAAATCAGATAGTTTACAAATTCACCAATCACTACAAATCGATTCCTTTATTTCTTGTGTTGTATCTTTCATCATAAGACCTCACTAGTATAAAAAGAAAAAAAGGGCCAAGATGATGACTGAATGTAAGTATTGTAAAAAGACGTTCAATCACTCTGGCCACCTCACCCGACATATCCGGACGCACACGCGGGAGAAGCCGTACGAGTGTAGTTACTGCAAGAAACGTTTCTCTGACTCCAGCACACTGACTGTGCACACCCGCATCCACACGGGTGAACGGCCCTTCTCGTGCAAATTCTGCAAAAAGACCTTCTCACGCTCGGACAGCCTTCGCGTGCATGTCCGGACCCACACAGGGGAGAAAAAATTTGAATGTCATCATTGTCGCAAGACCTTCTCGCGGTCGGGCAACCTCACCGTCCACCTGCGCACCCACATGTCACTCAGTGCCAACGATCCCTGCAATAGTGGTACAAACGGCACATTTGAATGTCCTCGTTGCAACAAGTCATTTACCCAAGTGCACGATCTTAACCGGCACCTCAAAACACATCACAACCACAGCGAGAGAGTAGATAACCCTCTTTTTCAAGCTATCTGCAAAACGGAGACGACTGATTCTCGATCTAAGCCATCTTGCTGCGGTAATAATTTTCAGCCACATCCTTACTCATCAACTAATGGGAATCTCTGCTGTAAGCCTAATAATATGGCTTTTGGATTTGACCAGTGCAATACAGGCAACAAACTGACAAATTACATCAACGGTCAACCACTGGATAAATCTTGCAATGGCACAATCGCTACAAACCTTGAAGGAAATAAAGATCTACCCATTTCAGTTAGTGGACACCATGGGAACCATCACTGCAATTTACAAGCAAGCAACGGACATTACACTCAGTTATTGGTTCAGAATGAAAACAAACCATTTGACTGTCACGGATTTGAGAAGTCGTTATCGCACACCTGTCAGTTGCAGCGACATCTCCAGAGGTCTTTGGATGCTGGGGTTGACTCGGTGATGGCCGCCCCATCGTCTTGTGACAACCAGAACATTCTATACATGAATCCTGGCTTTCACGGCCATACAGGGGACAAATCCAGGCGCTGCACTCTGTGTGAGAAATCCGTATTTCACATGTGTCAGCTCAATGGGGACAATTATTGCATTCCGTTTTCCGGTTCATACAACAGTCTCACAAATGTAACAAATATCCCTGCAAATCCTATGTGTTCTAATGCTCCAGACTTTAATCGGAATCAGGCCTGCACATATATTGATAGTCGATCACTTACCACACAGCAGCATTTTGGCTGCAATCACTGTAAAAATCCAAGCCACACAAACAGCTTGTCCGATGTAAAGCCAACAACATTTGGTAGTCAGATTTATATCAAGCCAGACCTGAATTCAAACTCTAGTGCTGACTCACTTCACAACTCGTGTGCCTATATAAATGGCAAATCGCACCACGGAGAATCACAGTATGGATGCGAGAACTGCAAAACGACAAATCATACCAAGGATGATAAAAATGTGCTGGCATCATCAAGTGCATTGAGTAGCCAAAGTGAAAATGATAAAAAGCCTTGTTCAACTAACTCGTCAAACCCTCTCCAAAATCAGTCTTGTTCTTTTTCTGGAAACAACCATCTACACATGAAGGACCAGCTGTTTGGTTGTAAGCAGTGTGATGTGAGAGGATTTGGTCAACCTTTTACTATGAACTACAGTGGTCAGCATGAGTTGGACATCAAACCAAATTTGTCCATTGGAAATCTTGACCCCAATCTTCAATCAAACCATTATTATAGCAACATGAGGACTAACCCTTCAGACAAACAGCTCAGTTGTCTTAAACCTTATGGTCAGAACACAACTGACCGAAAGGCAGACTTGTCTGGCTCAAATGTTGCTCATCCTTCTAATTCTTTCTTTGGCCTACTGCAGTCTCTTCCCGAGCCGGACGTCTTTGAATGTGATAATAATGCTGAGAAGCCATTTGTACCGCTTGGAGGGTTCCTCAACCCACAGGCGTCCTCCCAAAAATCCTGCCTTTTCTCCTCCATAACCTGCAACAACCCTGAAATGCTTGATATAAAGCCTAACATAACATCACTCCATGACCATTATCATCAGGCATTAACACATTTTAGTCAAGCAGATGCATTTTCCAAGTCGGATTTCTCGGCTTGCTTCAGTACAGCCCAAACAACACTGGAGCCCAGCCTCTATGATGCAAACAGTGCTGGTATGGGTGGAAATGTTAACATGAGTGGGGTCACTAGTGGTGCAGCAGGGATGTGCATGAAGTCGGAGCCTTTCTTTTGCTCATCAGGTGATACCCAAACACAGCCATTCTCGTATCACTCACTTGATCAGCCTGATATTAAACCAGATCTGTCCTTGCTATGGTTTTGACTGTTCTGCTATTAAGTATATTGTGTAGGGTCATTACAGTTTAATAAAAGTTAGTTTTCAAGCTTAAAACTCCCCAGTTTTTTCGAAACTATTTTCATTAAAAAAAAAAAAAAATTAAAAAGAAAAACAAATGATTTTTCCTTGATGTATTTCCCAATTAAGTTTATTTATCTATTTTTTTTAATGGGTGAAATATATCTTTTAATGGGATGAGATGAGATATCTTTTAATGAGATGAGATATGTTTTAACTAAAAAAATTCAATTTTAAATTATTTTTTCTGCTTAGAAGATTTTTTTTTCTTTTTCGTAATTTTTTTTGCATAAGTTTTATAAATTTTATATCTATTTATGAGATTCATTCAAAAAGATCTTAGCCTCACCCAGAAAGAAGAGCTGTAGCTCAACATTTTTGTTGTGGTACTACTCTACCACTTCTTATAAAATAAGAAAAACCAATATCAGATTTATCTTAATTTCTGTTCAGGTGAGGCCCCCGTACAAAGTTGAGAAGTGTTCAACAAACCTCAAGAGAAGCTTTAAACACTTTGACCCTCATAATATATACAACACAGATCAACAAAAAAAAAATTTTTTTGAAATGGTATCAATGCCTCAAATATCTTTTTTTTAGCTAATTTGAGGGCACTGAATCTGAAAATGGCCTTACTTTTTCTTTATTAGCTACTGTTGTTGTTGTACAGAAATGCCTCATTTTTGGATAAAAGCATTTTTTTCATTTGTTTTTTGTATATATGATATTGACCAATGGCAATATTTCTCAAAGTAAAATCGTAGGAACCTTTCAATTCATATTCAAACCAACTAATATTGGTCTACTTTTTGAGAAATATTATTTTTACAATAACAATCAGACCCAACGTCTTTAAAAATAACTCAATTTAATTTACCAAGACTGACAAGTATTTTCTTCAAATCATTTAATAAACTAATGGTAGAAATAAAACCTTTGTGAACATAAGAACTATGGTAAAAAATTTTCCCTTTCTTGATTGTCAGTTATGTTCAATGTTATTTAAGTCCCTTTTGATACTCCAGCAGTAGTCAGCCATCATTAGCTTGTCCTACCGTCCCTGATAGCACTCTTCCAATGTTTTGATATCCTGATGGAATCTTTCTCCTTGCTCATCATTCACATCACTACAATTATCTGGAAATTTATCTAGATGACTATGTTATAAATGGACCTTAATACTCATATTGGTGCCTATATCCTGTAAACTTTTCCACAGCTTTTCCTCTAACTCTTTGTAGTTTTCACCTCAGTGATTGCCCAAGAAGTTTTTCATTATGTCAATAAACCATGTTCAAGCACATAATTCCAAGTCATTCTTGAATTAACAAATTCATCGTCCTTAATGAGTTTTCAGATGTTTTGGTGAAACTATTTTCATGATGTTCATCATGTACAATGAAATAGTTACATTCAGTTGGGATGTCTTTAGTTGGAGTTTCTTTCCAACTGTGAAAACAAAAGCTCTCAATGTGTTTGGTTTCCTTTCATAGTGAAGGGACAAAAGTGATGGGATAAATTTATGAATATCAAACAGATTTTAGAGTTATCATTTTTTTTTATGTCACTTTAATTATCAGGTTTACTAAAGTGTATTAGGAGTAGCGCCCTCCCCTACACCTTGGTGTAGTAAGCTATCGAAAAGGGAGCCTTCGGGTCACCCTCGACTATGGTCGCCTACTTTTTTTATTACTGATAAAGTTTATCATTTAATTTGAATTTTGGCAGTAAATTGAAAAAATTTGGTACTCCTCTTTTAAATTTTTTGGCTCAAAAACACTTTTTTTTATATATAAAAATAGTTTATTTCGGGTGGCTGACATAAATTGCTTGGCCTACCTGGAAATTGATGGTTTGGTTTGCTTTGCTTTGCTTTGTTTCATGGCATATCAACTTTTGTAGGTTATTTAATGCCAAATCTATTCTCCTCAAAGAACAGTAGTGGTACTATTTAACCCATAGCTGGGAGGATAAGGGGGTTCATACCTTTCCGTAATAGCACGACTGGAGTATGAACTCACGTACTACGATTCCGCAGTCCATCATTTTAACCATTACACCACGAGGACACCCACCGAAATTGATGGGTTTCTATAACTAACTAGACTTTGCAATCAGCTAAGATCATAAATTGATCTTTTTTCCAAAAATGAGCAATTACAGTGCAGCCAAAACAGGAACTAACCATGAAAAATTACGGTCATTTTTAAGAATTGGCACCATCAAATTAGCTAAAAAAACGTCTTTTGTTTCTTGGCACCAAAAATTGTGTTGACCAGTGCAGTTTTTATTTATTTATTTATTTATTTTATTTATTTATTATTTTTTTTTGCAATAAAACTTAAGAGATTGTTATAAGAATACCTGAACAATTTTTAAGACCCCTAAGTAACCAGTATTTAAAATTAAAGAATTAAAGCTTTTTTTTTTTCCCTCTCCTAATATCATATGTACTTGCATATCATGTAACTTTCTGAAATTGTAGGCATACCGTACCATCATTTACTAATAATAAAAGGCTGAATATAGCAATCATTCTTTCTTGTAATAGATAGCTTTAAACAAAGATGTCTACCTTGGAGCAGAGTTATTATGTGTTTTGTATTTTGTATGTGTGTGTGAGCTCAAGTACAGGGTATGCATTTGAATAGGGGGAGGGGGCTCGGTATTCAATATTCAGAATTAACACCTTCTTCCACACTTCAGTTGCAAAACTTGATAGGATCACTTTTTTCTTTGGAGTATCAGTTAATTCCTTAAATGTGTTTGTTTATAAAATTATTTGTTGCAATGGGTACTGTAGATTTAATAAGTATTGTTCCCCTTCACCTACTTTTTATTTATTTATTTATTTTGCTATTGTTTGGAATTTCCCAGTAAAAAGGAATAGCTAGTTTTGTGACTGTCTCATTGGGGAAAGGACAGTATTTAACTTCACCCTAGAATCAAATTTTCTTCAATTTTAGAATTCTGTAAGGAATCATGCAGACTTGGTACCTAAAATCTGTCAGTTTTATAGCTGAACTATATCTGTATTTTGTTGCTGACAGAACTTGTCTTTAGTCTGTAGTCTTGCCTGGTTATTTTCATTTGTGTAATAAAAGAATAGCTTTTTTTTTCTTTTAAGGCATCATCATCTCTTTCTCCCTCTCTCTCTCTCTCTCTGGCATCTTTTAAGGCATCATCATCTCTCTCTCTGGCATCTTTTAAGTTATCATCTCTCGATAAGTGTCACCTTTGTTGTTAGTCATTATAATTTCAGACCTTAGACTCTTCAGCATTTTTCAGGTTTTTGTGATCTTTGGTAATCTGGGAATTTTCTTAAAAATCTTCCTTTTTTTTCCCCCTCACCCAGTTACTCTAAGCAAGCCCAGTGTTTGCCACTAAAGGCAAATGGCTTCAAAATGTCAAATGAAAGGTAAGAATGTTATAAAAGTGTGTTACAGGGATAGAGCAAATTATCATGACAAGATACTCTAACAAAATGTAGTTTAATATTGCATTGTCTTCTGGGTAACTGTGATAAAAGGTTAATGCTGAAATGAATTATAGATAAAACATGCCATCAGAACAAATAACAGGAGGTTGAGTTGAACAGATGTCTTTTTATGTATTACACTGGGGAACATAGAATTTGGTGTCTGAGATATAAGACTTTTTTTCTTTTTCTTTTCTTTTTGTAAAATTTGGTCACTGATTCTAAATATGCCTTCGTTATTCTCCAACAGTTCTACTTACTAAGATAAGATATTGCCCTAACTTATGCATATAACTGGTCAGGTGCAGGGATTGATATCAACAAATCATTGTTATTGCTTTTTTAATCAATAAAATGGTTTCACACAAGAAGATTTTATTTATGATCAAATTGTAGAATTAGATAGTTGTGAAAAAAAGCACAAAAAGTTATCATTGTAACACTGTCCATTTACTCAGACATATCACAAAAGCAGCATTTCAAAAATTTCTTGTGCTTTTGGACTAACATGCTGAATAGACCAACAGTAATCCATCATCATGTAGGTATGTCAGTGTCTCAGTTATCTTTCATGGTGGAATCTTCCAGCTAATTTGACAGAAAGAAGATAACATGTTCTCTACTAGTTCAGAGTAACTATCTGCTTTATAGTTTCCAAGAAAATTCCTTTCAATCAAAGTGAACAAAGACCATGCATCTACCTCAACATTGTCCATTGAATCTTGGAATTATGGTTCTTTCATGAGTTTACTGATTTGAAACCTGTCAAAAATACCTGCTCAACATTGGAAATTTTCTGCATATGTAGACAAAGCAGCTCTTTTCTTTGTTCAGAGTCTTTACAAACTATTTCATTAAACCTAGTTTGATGTACAATGGTGATAAAGTGATCTCTGTCAACCAATGCTTCTGCAATTCTTTTCTCTTACTATTATGTTTTCTCACCCTTAGTTCTACTATCCCAGATACAGGTAAAGCAGTGATACTTGGTGTATCCACTTTGTTGACCCAGGAAAAAAATACACCATTTTCAGATCCACACAAAATAACCACTAGTAATCGTGGTATATCTTCTGTAGGACCTGGATGATTTTTTTTTTTTCTTTTTGGTCATCTTAATTTACTGACCAATTGGAATTGATCCATATTTGTTGTGATGGTGTAGAAGCACGCACTTTAAGCTCCCTTTAGAACTATGAACAAGTGCCATTCGCTCAGTACATATTTTGATATACCTATTTTCATTAGAAATCCTTGAAAATAGTTGCAAAAATAAAAATCCCTTTCCTCTGAGAAGAAGGGCAGTAAATCTGTTTCTCTTTTGTTATAGCATGTGATTTTGATTCCTGGTTACAATGTTATTTTCTGCTTGTCTGGATGCCCACAATTCTGCTAGACTGACAAAAAATTTGTGCAACTGATGAGGTTCCTTCAAAATCCCTGTCACTTTGCCCAAGATTACTGTTTACAACTGAAGTAGAGAACTCATCTTCTGAGAGTTCTTAAAGATGTATAAATGATGGCACAGGTATTTCAACTAAGTGTGCAACAAGTTGTTTTGCCAAATCTAGACTAGGAAACATTCATTTATTTCAATTACATCTATTGATGCTCTTTATGTTAACCACCGGCTCATTAGTCTAGTCGGTAGAGTGTTCACCAATGGTCTGGGAGACCTGGGTTCAATCCCAGGCCGCGTCATACCAAAGACTTTAAAATTGGTACTTGATACCTCCTTGCTTAACACTCAGCAATATAAGGTACATATCAAGGATTAAGTGGAGCAATCCAGGGAAAGGAGTAGTGCCCTCCCCTACACCTCAGTGTAGTAGCTATTGAAAAGGAAGCCTTCTGGTCACCCTCAACTACAGTCACCAACTTTACTTATTTTTTATGTTAACCAAGCACAAGTAAGTCTTCATAATTGTACCTCTTTTCTCTTCAAATCATAGGTAAGCCAAACTTCATACATTTCCTTTCGCCATTAATCCACTGCTGAAGAGGCTCAGCACAGTACAATGTGTGGAGTCCAACCTTTCATCTTGATCTCCTAGTTTTATTTTGAAATATCTCCAGTATGCTCTTTTACAAAATTAGATATGGATTTTCCCTGTTCTATGAAAGTGTACTTTCAACAAATGTAGCAAAAAGAATTTGGATGATTCAAACATTTTCTTTGTGAAAAAGACATTTTATCACTGACGAATGGGAATTTTTTTTCTTTTTTTTAACTATATTGCTTACTTGTGTCTTTTTGAATTCTTTTGAGGATAAAATTTGGTTATCATTTAGGACTGAAGTAGTAGGAAAACATCTTAGACCCATTTTCTTTTATTACTAGATTTCAATTGGATAGCAGAAGGATAGCTGGTATTCAGACCCACTAAATTTTTTTGGTGGTAAAATAGAAGAGTTATTTTTTGGAAATGACACACTTAGGTCATTTGCTTGAATAGAATAATTATATTTTTAGATTTACTGAAATATTTGGATATTAGAAAATGTTATAAGAGTTTGTATTTTTGCTTTGTTGAATCCAAGACAGAGTAAGATAATTTTTAACACTTGACATAGAAAGTCCAAGGGTGTAACTGGAGGAAAACATTTCAGAGTTTTATCCATCATACAGATGTTTCTAGAATCTGTTAGAATAAACATGGCTGGGAGAGGTGGGAGATTCTGAAAGAATTGAATGTTGCAAGTTGGAGACAACAGAATGTAACCTTACTGAAAACACTCTCATTTATCCATGGGGTCAGGGATATAAACATTGCTTGCTTGATTGATTGGTTTTACTGTATGTCAACCATTGTTGGTTTATTTAATGCCAAAGTCAGCTTCTTTTTTTTTTTCTTTTGGAAGCCATTTTGTTTTCAAGTTAGTAATCATCATCATCATGTCGTGCTGGTAGCACGGATATCCCTGACCCTCTCTCGCCACTTTTCCCTGTCGTTCATCGCCTCAGGCAGGTCTTCTGGTCAACATCCCCTATCCTCACATAGTTGCTGAATGTATGTTCTTGCTGGTTGTCCTGCTTTTGCACGGCCATGTGTGGGGGTCCATAGGAGTACATCACTTATGAGTTCGTCCCTGCTTCTCCGGCAGTGTCCTGCATGTTTGGTTCATCTAACTTGAATAGTTTTCATGATAGGAGGCAGTTGGCCGTACAGTTGGTGGCTTGTGGGGTGTTGCCGCCAGGATTTGTTCAAGATTGCTCGCAGCATTCTTGTGTAATTGCCGTCTAGCTTCTTCTCCAGCCGTTTTGTTAGAGTCCATGTAGTGCATCCATATAGCAGTATCGATGCAACTGCTGCCTGGAAGAAGCTGCGTTTCATTTTATCGGTTAGGTCTGATTTCCATATAATCGATAGCCTATTGATAAGAATCAAGTAACTATTCTTAATACCAATAATTTGCTCACACTTACATGGTTTCAAGTATTCCTGTCTAATATTAACAAATTTCAAATAGATCTCTTTGAGCCATAGATTAACTGGTGCTACCACTCTAGGTCAGCTGATTAAAGATCTGTTAGAGGAACTTGTCTGGAAAAAATTTTTTCATTATCTATATTCTCCGGATCTTGCTCCTTCTCATTATCATTTGTTTAGTAGATTACAGATTCATTTGGATGGGCTTAAGTTGACATTAAGAGAAAAGGTTTGAACACAAGTTGATCTCATATTTTACAAGCATGACATGGTATCTATCTATAAGCTTGTTGACAGATGGGAATCCAGTCAGCTGGAGCTGTAAAATACATCGACTGCATCTCTGCAAAAGGGTATGACTCTCCCAACAAGCATCCTGAATATGACATTAAACCATCTGATGGCAAGGCTCCAGCCTCGGAGGTTTGGGAGTACTCCTTTATTTCTATTATTCCCAGGTCCACTCTGACTTGGAGGGGTACCACCTGATAGGGCCCTATCTATTGGTCAAATAGAACAAACTATGTGTGCAAACAAATGACTGATGTTAATATTTGGACTGTTATATAGCAATACTTGAAACCATTTAACTGTGTGCAAAAAAAAAAACTCTGGTTAATTTAAGAATGTCATCTAAAAATGTGTTTATAAATCATATATATATATATATATATATATATATATAAACAGGATTTGGCATTAAATAACCTACAATGGTTGATATGCCATAAAACCCAACCAAACCTGTTGACAGATGGAATGAGATTCTTGGAAGCAATTGAAATATTAGGCTATTTGGTTTAATGGCATATCAACCCTTGATGGCTATTCAATGCATTTGAAAAGTATGATCAGAACAATCATATAGGTGCATATTCTTGATATGACCAGCTGATTGATCAGATCAGGTCTAGTTTTGCAAGTCACATGACCACTTTGATTTCTGGGTCATTAACTGCTCAGCCACTACAATCTCATCTCAAAGCATTACAGATCGCTACTCTGAGTCAACAGGTGGCCTTGGTGGGGGGAAAGTCTTTCTCCTCTGCAGAGGTGCAGTTGGCAATATCTACAGCCCCAGCGACAGGGCGTGAAGCAACAGAGGTTATGTTAATGATCAAATATTTCTATAGGTATTTTTTAATTTTTTTTAATTTCATATATATGCTAAAAAATTGGACATTACATTCATTCCAACCTGATACAACCTCTGTCCCATTATACTTGTTACATTTAATGTATAAATTCAATATGCAAATGTAACCAACATTTTGTAACAGTAGTAGTAGTTGTCGCAGTAAAGATTGTATTATACAACCTATGTCTCATGATATTTGGCACTCTAGTGTTTGCATTTCGCTTCATGTTGATGCCCTTGGGAAAGGGAGGTATCCATTTGTTTATTCTTTTCTATATAATTTGCATAATTTATATTTCATAATATTTATATTTCATAATGACCGGGCCATTGGCTTAATGAGTTGAGTGTTCGCCAATGATCCGGAAGACCGGGGTACAATCCCAGGTTGAGTCATACCAAAGACTCTAAAAATGGTACTTGATGCCGCCTTGCTTAACACTCAGTATTAAAAGGTAAGGATCAAGGATAAAGTGGAGCAATTCAGGGAATGGAGTAGTTCCCTCCCTTGGTGTAGTATCTTTTGAAAAGAGAGCCTTTGGGTTACCCTCGACTAAGGTTGCCAACTTTACTTTACTTACTTATATTTCATAATAGAATATTTTCAAGTGTGATACTTTGACATTTTCAGATAAGATTGATAACTAAATTTTACTCAAGGAGATTTTGTCTGATATTTAAATTTGTTGTTTAGAATTTTGCATCCAGTCATCATCATCATTGTTTCTTTATTATGTCATATTTGAATTTTTTTTTTTTTTCATTTTTAATTTATTACTTAAAAAATGATCTTTTCACATTAAATAGAAATACTATTCTTACTAGTTTTTTGATAGTTTTCTTACATGGTGTCATGGTTAGCATGCTAGACTAGCAGACTATTACAGATGAGTTTGAGTTTCACTGGGTGCCTCATACTTTTGGCCTTGTGCCACAAGTAAGTAAATCTTAGTTTTCCAATAATCTGTGATAACATTCTCAATGAATAGCAATATACGAGTAATTTAAAAAATTTATCATCGTTACTAGTGACAAGTTATGAATGTCTTGATTAGTAGAGTACAAAGCTACAAATATGTCGTTGATTACTGTTTAAAGATGTTTAGACAAGATTTATTACCTTATCTATTATTTTTTAACTTTACATTATTTATTGGCAAAGGAAATGGACACAGCAAACCCAGTTCAAACCCTGGACAAAGCTATTTGCCTTTAACATAGTGCTTATATCTTTGGTAAAAGTATACATTCAACTATTTTCCTACCAGCTATGAGTAAATAGTAGGGCAAACTGGACTTTTTAACCTAGGTATTGCAACCCGTCTAGGAGAAGGAAAACTCTGAATTCAAACCTGCTAAACTCCACTTAAAAATTGACCTTGTGTCACATCCTGCTTGTGTGGAGGGGGTTAGATAAATACATTATTTGAAGACAGACCTCTGAATGAGTTCTTTATGTATGCATAAAGGTTCTATGTTGACCTTGTGCCACCCGGGACACCTCAAGAAATGGTTCTTAAGTATTGAATTTTGAGGCAGTCATGGATAAATTTTTGGCAAACTGTTAACCATTGTCTGCGAATGATAATATTTTCCTTCTACTGACACTAAAAAAAAAATTACCTCTGTATAACACAATACTTTTTAAACATTATTGATAATATTATCAACCGTGATAATTTTGATCACAATAATTGGGATATGAAATTTTCATATTCTTGCATCGCTAATTCTGAGTGCATTTTTCATGTATCCTGGATATGACGCTAAACTGCATCTGATGGTGAGGCTCTAATTCTGGGATGCCATTATTCCTAGGTCCATTCTGATCCAGAGTAGGGATCCTTGTTAGGATCCGATAGAACTGTTTGAAAATCATTATTGGAATATGTGAAACCATATAACTATGTGCAAACAAATGATTATTATTAAATAGAACTATCAATGTTAGATAGGAATGCTTGAAACCATTTAACAGTGGGCAACTTATCAATATTAGATAGGAATACTTGATATCGTATAAATATGCAAACAAATGATTCTTGACAAATATAAGTAATTTTTTTTAAAATACAAAGGAACATTGAAAATTAATAATTATGATTAAAATCAAACCTTTACAAATGAATCAGATTTCAGTATTAAATAACCCAATTGTAGTTCATATGCCTTTGAACAAATGAACTAAATTGTATGTTTTTCACCTGAAAATATTAGGGGATGTCATTTATATTTTTGATAAGATTAAAATGCTTTCTTTTGAATGTTAAAATATTTGATGAATTATACTGTATTTTATGAAGCAAGTCAAAGTAGAAAAAGGATAATCAGTTTGACATCCATTGGCTTAATAATAATATATATCAATATTAAGTGATGCCATTAGAATCCTATAATAATCTTGCTTTGCACTAAGTCACTATTAAACTACATCCTCTTTGATATAATATATAACTTGGAATTTAATAAGCGGTTTGTGCATATTCATATAAACTCTGGCAAAAATTCCCTGGTGGGGATGTACTGCTGCCAGGCAGGAATCTCCAGCAGTAGGCTCTCTTCATTGACTTGTCTTAGGGCAGTTGAGGGAGATTAGATACTGTTCTTTTACCCCAGCCCAAAGGCTGGTAGTCTTTGATTCTAAGTTTAAAAAGAGAAATAACAATTGATTACAATAAAATCAATTATACTTAAGCACTGAATAAATTGATATTTATAAGTGACTTTATATGCTAATTGAAAATGGCTAATCATGATCGATTCATTTATATCAAGAGTCAACCAAACCTACCTCCTAAAAAACACAAAAGTGTGTGTATGTATGTATGTATGTCTGTCTGTGTGTGTATATATATATATATATATATATATACGCGGCAGATTTTCTTGTAGGCTTATTTTATTGAATTGTGCATGTTCTTGTAGGCAAATTTTATTAAAGATGACAGACAAGGATTTAGAGTTAAGTCTTTCATGTTTGCAAGTGAGATGTTGCAACTGAGGATGATGGCTGTTTAATAATTGTCTGAAATCTCTGATATTATCTACCAAAATTTCAGACAATTATTAATCAGCCTTCATCCTCAATTGCAACATCTCACTTGCAAACATGAAAAACTTAACTCTAAATCCTTGTCTGTCATCTTTAATAAAATTTGCCTACAAGAACATGTTTAATTTAGGATAGCATAGACACAGTCAATGGTGATTTAGTTTTTCAACTATGTGATCATCAGACTGATTGCTGTTGACTCTCTGTCAACACTATATATATATATATATATATATATATATATATATATGTCTATGGCCCATTGGTTCGTGAGTAGAGATCAGGGTTCAATCACAGGTTGAATCATACCAAAGACTCAAGAAATGGTACTTGATGATGCCTTGCTTAACACTCAGTATTTATAAGGTACGGATCAAGAGTAAAGTGGAGCAGGGAAAGGAATAGTGCTCTCCCCTACACTTCAGTGTAGTAGCTATTGAAAAGTGATTCTTCGATCGCCCTCAACTATGGTCACCAACTTTACTTATACATACATATATATATATATATATATATATATGCCATACCTTTGATATTGAGCCCTCTTTATTTATAAATATAGCAAACTACATTTTATATATATATATATATATACTCTTACAGTATTTAGCTATGCCTGGTACAGGACTAAAAGTTTTATACTCAATAGACTTTAAATCCCACAGAAGTTTTAAGATTTAAGGGTTTTTTATTTGTGTGGGTGTTCATTTCTTAAGAATGCTATAAAATGTTAACTGCTCAACATATTTACCATTCTATCTAAGCATCATAAGTAGAGTGAATCTTTCTCTGTATATATTGTAAATATATATCAAAAGTATTATTTTTGACTTTGTCTGTTACTGGTTGTTAGTTTTGATCATTACTCTTTAATTTTATCCAAGTCTATCTGTAGGTCCATAAAAGTTAAAATTTGTTAGTATGTTATTTGTCAAAGTTAAGAAATAAGTGCCTTTTAGTGCCTTAAAACATAAGTAGCTATATTTGAATCCCAAAGAAGGCACTGATTTTTTTTTTCTAAGACTTTCTCTTAAGATTCTTATATTTTTATGCCCTCTAATGTATCTGCACAGGTGAGACAATAAGATTACTCCAAGATTAGTGTTTTCTTAAGCCTACTGAAATTCTATGATGTATTTTTACAATATAAGGATGAAAACCAGAGTAATTTTTATATTTAAAAAAAAAAAGAAAAAGAAAATTGTTTATCCTTACAAATTTGTACCTTTTTGAGGAAAAGAAAATCTCTTTAGTTTTCCAGAACTTGATGAAATATTGTGAAAAATATTCTTCCAACCTACCTATCTGTTTGCAAAATTCAAGAAAAGCTAAAGGAACGATATTCTGGGTTAAGAAAAAAACAAAATTACTTAAGGCTAAATATTGTTTGTAGTAAGTAAATATATTCCTATCCTGTTGAAAAAATATTTGACCTATGTAACTGGGGATCAATAAGTTGATAGCCTGACACAGCTGAATTTTGATCTGAAATTTTCGCTGTATAATGTTTAATTTATACCCTTTAGGAAACGCTCAATATACACTGTTGTTGTGAGTATTAAAAAGGTTTTTAAGAAATAGATGTGAGATTCTGTTACCTTCTTAATATTTCTGTTAACCAACTAGTTTTAGTCTTTTCGAGGATAACAACTTTATGAATAAAGTTATCATAAATGTTTGAAAAATTGAGTAGTAAAAAAAAAAAAAATCTGGTAATTATTTTTGAAGCTATTGATATAACTCATGATTTATGAGGTATATTCAAAAAGTATCAAGACTGAAGCTGTGATTACCATGACAGAAATTAACAACAAATAAAACGTTAATTTGCTTGTCAATAGTCCTCTTGACATTAAACACCCTTATTAGTCAAAGAACCTTTGAAACTGCTTTTTTTGATATGATGTGAACCTACATCATCATTTCTTTTAATGTCCTCCACATCCTCTAATTTTACTCTCAAGATGAATTTTAGTTTAGGAAATGAGAAAAATTTTCCAGATTTTTTTTTTTTTTACTACTCAATTTTTCAAACATTTATGAATAAAGTTATCATAAATGTTTGAAAAATTGAGTAGTAAAAAAAAAAAAAATCTGGTAATTATTTTTGAAGCTATTGATATAACTCATGATTTATGAGGTATATTCAAAAAGTATCAAGACTGAAGCTGTGATTACCATGACAGAAATTAACAACAAATAAAACGTTAATTTGCTTGTCAATAGTCCTCTTGACATTAAACACCCTTATTAGTCAAAGAACCTTTGAAACTGCTTTTTTTGATATGATGTGAACCTACATCATCATTTCTTTTAATGTCCTCCACATCCTCTAATTTTACTCTCAAGATGAATTTTAGTTTAGGAAATGAGAAAAATTTTCATAGAGCTAGGTCTGATCTGCACTTGTACAATCTTGTGTTTCACCAAAGATTATTGATCAAAAAGTATCAAGAAATCATACCAACTCCTCTAGACATCATCACTTTATTATAAAAGTTGCTCAGCAGTGCAAGTCTTCATTTAAATTCTAAATTTTTAAAAAAAAGTTTGTCTTTTGTCTTGATAGTTTTTTTTTTTACATTTCATATGTTAGAATTTTTAACCACAAATGATTGTGCGTACACATATAGGAATAAAGCAAATTCTGATAGTTGGAGTAAAATAAGGCTTTTCAAAATAGTCCTTATAGATCCGGTGGGGGGTGAACAAAATTTTGGCAGCGTAAATAAAATAATAGGGTTGACAAGGATGGATTTACTAGTTTGCGTTTATAAATCCTTTTATAACAGAACAAAAATCACTGGATCATATAAACTAGTTACTAGATATCCTACACTTAGAAGTGGGTGTGATGGCTCCTTATGATGTTTCATTCACATACAACCTGTTCAAAGCATCAAGGTCATTTTAATGAACAAACAATCTGACTTTAACTGAAAAGATCTGGATCTTTTTTTTGTGTGTGTCATTAACAACATATAATCATATTTTCACAAAAGATGACATTCAAATACACTTATATTTTAAACAAATTATTTTATAAAAATACTGAATTCTAAAATATACCTTTTTTATAAGTGGTTATGAGATGTCTTTCAAAAAGATTATTTCATGAAAATAAAAATATAGATTTTTTAAAAAAATAAAGAAAACTAATGAAAAAGTAAAATCAAAATACATTGCCAGAAATTTTAATTCTTCTCCATGGTAAAAGATCTTTTAATGAATCAAATTGGAATTACATTATTATTATAAAAAAAACCACCTCTAAACAAAGAAATCCAGATCTTTACTTGTTAAGTCAGTTTCAGTATTGCCAAATATTGGTTGATGTTGGTGTTATTATATGATTCAATATTCCATTTATAATAACTTTTCTGCATTTTGTCAAAATTTTCGTCTTGAAAATGAAAACATTTGAAAAAAAAATCTTTTTATCAAAAAAAAAATTCAAGAAAAAAAAAAGGTTCATTTGTGTTTTTCGTGTATTGATTCTTTTCTTAGGTAAATTGTTTTAAACTCTGGTAAATTAGTTATGTTTTGTAATTAATATTCAATTAATTTATTTGGGGTGAATGGAAATTAAATTTGGTTACAAGGAGTGTATCAAGTAAAAAGTTTAAGAAGTCTTGAGGCAGAGAATGAGAATAATTAGTCATACCATCTTCATTTTTATGCAGAGGCCACAGTTCAGCTTTCCTTATCACTGACTTTACAGTTTTTCCATCACTTAAATTATTTTCTATGCTCACAAATTAAGTATTTCATTAAGCATTGAATTTATTGATTTTTTTATTTTATTTATTTATTGATTTTTTTTTTTTTTAAATATTTTTTTTACTTATTTATTTATTTTTTGTTAACATAGAATTTAGTTGTGCAAGTGTTGACATCTAATGATTTTGCTATAGAAATGCAGAGGGTGTCCTCGTCGGGGTGAAATGTTTAAAGTGCTGGACTGCAGAATCATTGTAAGCGAGTTTGAACTCCAGTTACACTATTATGTTCAATTTTGGACAAATACTCTTGGGAAAGGCATGAACCCCCTTATCTTCCCAGCTATGGGTTAAATAGTACCACTACTTTCCTTCTAGAAGGATGGATTTAGCATTAAATAACACAAAGTTGATATGCCATTAAACAACAAACAAACTATAGAAATGCTTTGAAAATTAAGAAGAAAGGGATTATCAGTGGTCAGGAATGTAAAATTATTGAATATATTATGTAAATGTACTGCTCATGATTTTACTATAGAGATACATTGAAAATCAAGGAGAATGGTATTATCTGTTATGAGAAATGAAAATATTACTGACAATAGGGCTAATATATTTGATATGTATTTCTTATTTGAATAAGTTTATTTGACCTCTTATAAAATATCAATGTCACTAAGTGAGAAAACATCTACTTGGCTAAAAAGACACATTATTTAAGTACATATTTACTTTCCAAATATTTCTCTGCATACAAGACACACATTTCGTGTTAGAATTATTCTATACTCATATCACACAGTATCTCATTCACTAGTAATATGTATGTAAGTTGGCAGACAGTTGTTGAGGACGACCCAAAAGCTCCCTTTTCAATAGCTACTACACCGACATGTAGGGGAGGGTGCTACTCTTTTACTTGGATTGCTCTACTTACCCTTGATCTGTACCTTATAATGCTGTGTTAAGCAAGGAGGCATCTTGTTTTTTTTTTTTGGAGTCTTTAGTATGACTCAACCTGAGATTGAACCCCAGTCTCATTGGCAAACACTGTAACCATTATGCCAATAGTTTGAAATCAGCAGCTATGCAGCTTGGAAAGGGTGCAGTGAGTGATAGTCCCCCCCCACTCATATACCTATCTAAACCATGTGTTACACAAAGTATAGTAACCAACTGATGGTTAGGCTTGGGTGTTTTGTCATCGTCTTTGGGTACCATAACCTATGCCTACAGTAAAAGAGTGAAAGGTTACACAAGGGGGACAAAACTTGTGTGAGATGAATAAAGAAAAGACTTCATTATCTGTTTTAGCTGTCATTGCATAATATCATTCGGCTGTCACATCTTGTTGGGTTCTCTACGACTACTGCTGCTGCTGTTTCTTTGATATGGGAGGTGATTCTTTTCTGCCTGCTGGGTGAAATCAAGTTTCACATGGCCTGGCTTCAATCAACTCAAAAATCAACTTACTTGAACATCATGTAACTGATGCCAATTAGTCAGAAAATATTTTATCACCTTTTATGTTTTTTCTTGCATTTAACGCAGAAGTGGGTGCATGGGGCTAGCGGTAATTTAAGTTTGCTTTTGTCATATGTTATGGTTGCCGAAGTGAACACATCTGGTTGGTTTATGAAAAGAAGTTACGACACACATATCTTAGATGCTTGAAAATATGGTATATAGTTCAAACACATTTTTGTTGTTTCTACAACTGCTTGCTTCATGGCACAATTTTTTTTTATTGATTATTATCTATTTTATTTTTTTTTTATCTCTTAACTTCTTTTATAACATCCTTTAAATTCTTGCTGTAACCCTATGAATATTTTGAAAGAAAAATCTCCAAATGGATATATCTATAAATTTGTATAATTTTTTTTTTTTCTTTTTAATTATCAACCTTGGGATTCTATTAATTCTGTGCTTTTCATATAATGCACAGAAGCAAAAAAAAAAATTTTTTTTTTTCTGCTACTTCATGTTTTTATGGGTTGAGCTACTACTGTTGGTTGGGAGTCGTATTACGATTTGCCAGAAAGTACTGCAGATCCATTTCCAGAGAGCAGCTCCTTGTTGAATTTAAAAGGAAGAACAATTCCTTTCATTGATGTATGTAATACCAGGGTGGTCTCAAGTAGTTTTTATTTATTAATGTTTGAATTCAAATAAAAAAAAATCAAGCGATACTTTTTTATTTACTTAACTTTACTTAGTCTGGCTCACATTACCTGCTCTTCAAGTGGTCACTCATCTAAATACTGAACAGGCTTATTACTGCTTAACTTCCGTGAATTAGAAGGATGAAGTTATGTTATACATTCTTTGTCCTGTAGAGTAGATAAATAATGAAGTGTCATATTGTATACACAAAAATAAATTCTATTTTGTCAGTGCGTGTGTAGTTTAGTATATTTATAAATAGTACTTGTATTGGCAATAGACCATATATATCTAATTCAGAATAGCATAGACATGGTCCATAGTCATTAGATTTGGTCTGATGACCACATAGGTGAGAAACTGACAGTTACCATCCACTGTTGATTCTGTCT
>CAUZXS010003301.1:0-151554 GCA_963585895.1 Sepioteuthis lessoniana
GACAGCTTTATTTTAAAACTTTTATTGAAAAAATCAATTCAGGTAACTTGATTATCTAGTAGAGCTGACATCTATTCAATGTAGCTGCCTTCAGCCTCAATCACCACCTCAATACGGATCCGGAACTGGGAGCATGTCTTTTCCACACGCGCTGGTGGGAGCTCGGCGAATACTCGGCAGATGGCGGTGATCAGGCTTGCTTTGGTTTTGTGGGAGGTCATGTTGGTGATGTTCTCAACGTATGACCAAATGTAGTCCAGCAGGTTCAGGTTGAGGGAGGAGGGAACCAGTGAGAGAAGGGTACAAAGTCGTAGCACTCCTTCCGAAGCCCAGCCTGGATCTCTTTGGACTTGTGGGCCGGCACTGAGTCCTGCTACCACACCCAGGGTCTGCCACCAGCCACCTGATTGCACCAGGGGATCACCACACTCTTCAGCACATCCAGGTACACTTTGATGTTGACTTTCAAGCTGACTTCATTTGAAACCACACCAAAGACCTTAACTGTAGCCGGAAACTTTGTTTTCATCACTCTGGGCACGTCCCTATTATTCGTGGCAATCCAGCAATGGTTCTGGCTGTCATAACTTGGATTGGTAGAGAGCATGAATTGTACAGCAGTGCATCTCCAATCTCTCTTGTTGAACATTGTGTCACTTTCAGACATGATAGAAGGCTCCTATTGCTCTTGGGATTTGTACAAAACTGGCCAACTAGTAGATGGTCTGCAACAAAAAAAGAAAACTGGTTTTCATTAAATGGAAATGGAATCATGTCGTCTTTTCTAGGGCGACAATTCTATCATTCCACCCTGTATATACATACATGTATATACATATATATTCATGCATAGATATATATGTGTATATATATATATATATATATAAATCAAAACAATAATTAAAACGCATAAACTTTTTTCCTCTATTTTAAGTTTCATGATTTCCTGATAGTGAAACATGAAATTCAAAGTTGCAAGGAAAGGTTTTTGAGGTTTTAATATTGTTTTAATACTGATTTGATATTGCTCTACCTTATATATATATATATATATATATGTGTGTGTGTAATGATAGAAGAACTGCAATTTAGAAAAGTTTTCACATAAAAAGACAACTAAATGTTCTTATGGCATATCAGATATAAAACTAATAAGTAGTAGGATTATTGACAGTATAAGTCCATTGCATTAAATTTCATGTCTTTTGCACAATCTTCAGTTGAGTGTGTGAAAGAAGTAGCCAGTCAAGCATCAATAGAGTGTAAGATATAGTCATATGATAATATATTAGTTCATGAGACATTTACATGAAAAAATATCATAATTAAGTGTTAGTGCATGTGATAATAAAACAAAAAAACTTTTTATCTGGCAGTCCGAAGGAGAGGAAAATAAATTATGGGACTAATCAGTGTCAAGTGGTAGATGATACAGGAGAAAATTGTTAACATGTCTACACTTAAATATCAATTTGCTTCTTTTATTTAGCAATTTGTTTTCAGTATGTTCTAAGATGCATAATTTTTCCTCCAAACACAATAGGCAGTTATAGCAATCTAATAAGCTAGGGATTATTCAAATATGTATGTTAAATAAAGGATATAAAAGGCAAATCTCTTAATATTAAAATGGGATATTGTGAAAAATGCCCAAGATTCTTCTGTGTCATCTACCATCTGACTCTGATTAATCCCATAACTTATTTTCCTCTATTTAAGACAGTCAGAAAATTTTTTCAATTGAACGTCAAATGTACAAAAACCTAATCACATTATTTTTTCAGGTAAAGCACATGCAAAATAAGATCTTATCATGTGACGATACTTTATGCTACATAAATGCTAGACAGGCCACTTTTTCATGATCTCATTTAAAAATTGTGTAAAATACATGAAACTTAAAGTAATGGATTTACTGTGTCAATAATCATAATATATATATTCATATATATATATATATATATATATATATATATATATTCAACCGGGACATTGGCCCAGCGGTTAGAGTGTTCGCCAATGGCCCGGGAGACCTGGGTTCAATCCCAGGTCGAGTCATACCAAAGACTTTAAAAATGGTACTTGATACCACCTTGCTTAACACTCAGCATTATAAGGTACGGTTCAAGGGTAAAGTGGAGCAATCCTGGGAATGGAGTAGCGCCCTCCCCTACACCTTGGTGTAGTAGCTATCAAAAAGGGAGCCTTCGGGTCACCCTCGACTATGGTCGCTAACTTTACTTTTACTTATATATATATATTATCCTATACCAAGTCAGAATTTTAATTATGTTATTGATATTGTACATGGTTTACTATTTTCGAAATATATTTTTATATTACATTAACGTAATAGCCACTGTGAAGATTCTAATTAGAGTTGATATTCTAATACCAAGAGCCCATATGAATATTTAATTAGAATATTCCAGCAAGCCCATACACACAATAATAGATATTTAAGAACTGGCTCATTGGCCTAGTGGGTAGAGTGTTTGCCATTGGCCTGGGAGACCTGAGTTCAATCCCAGGTTGCGTCATACCAAAGACTTTAAAAATGGTACTTGATATCGCCTTGCTTAATACAAGGTATGTATCAAGGGTAAAGTGTAGCATCCTCCCCTTCACCACGGTGTAGTAGCTATTGAAAAGGGAGGCTTCTGGTCGCCCTCAACTACGGTTGCTAGCTTTTACTTACAGGAAGCTAAGCTTATTCTGATATGAAGTCACCAACATAGGACACACAGTGAGAATAAAGTTCATTTGAGTGATAATGATCTGTTTGCCGAGTAACATAGCAAAACACTTTAAATATGGTACTTAATTTATCTATCTGTCTATCCTGCTGTCTGTCTTTGCGTTTTGTAACTCTTGATCAATCTATCTAATTATATTTTCTTCTTACTTTCTCTCTCTTTACAGTCTGCTCATATCTATCTGTTTACCTCTACTATTTTCTGCCTTTAGCAGTTTGTACATATCTATCTATTTATCTATCTTTCTACAATGGTTAGTTGAAAAGTTCATATGCTGACCAAGATACTCTCATCGAATTTGACCAAATTGCAGTCCACATACTTCTTCCATAGGTATTGCAGTGCTTGGATCCCATTGGTCAAAAAAGTCATTAATATCTAATATGGCATCATCATATGAACTTTTCAGCCAACTCTCATATCTATATATCCATACTACTTTTTATCTTTTGCCATTTGTTCACATCTAACTTTCTGTCTATCTATATATTCTTTCTATTTTTTTTTTCTAAGAAGTTTGTTCAGATCTATATATCTATCTGGGAAAATGGAAGTAAATCTGATGATATGTATATGTACAAATATGAAAACACACAATGTATTCAGAGGAAAATTTTATTTATAGTTGAATTATTTGTCAATGTTAAATGTTTCGGTTTTTACATTAAAACATCATCAGGATATTTAAATATGTAATGTTGATGTTCAGAATCATATTCTATTTATTTTTATTTTCTAAATGAAAGGGGAGGTATCCTCGTGGTGTAATGATTAAAGTGCTGGACTGCGGAATCATAGTAAGCAAGGTCAAACTCCAGTTGCACTATTACATTCACTTTCAGACAAATATCCTTTGGAAAGGTATGAACTCCCATTATTCTCCCAGTTATGGGTTAAAATAGCATCACTGCTGTTCTTCTTGAAGGGTGGCTTTGACATTAAATAACCCACGAAAGTTAATATACCATTAAACAAAGAAACCAAACCAATCTAAATGAAAGAAAAAAATGAGAAAAATTTTATCATTCCATTTCCATTAGTGGTATACAGTTTCAAAACTGCGTAATGTAATTAGAGTGAGAAATTTATTTATGTATTTAGTTTATTGTATGAAATATCCTTATTACTTTCAGTCTTTTGCCATTTGTTCATGTCTATATATTTATCCATATATCCATCTTACTTTCTCACTCTTTGTAATTTGTTCATATGTTTCTATCTATCCATCTATCTATTCTTCCAATTTTCTCTCTCTTTGTATAATAATCACCTCGCTCTTTCTCTCTGAGCACACACACACACACACACACACACACACATATATATATATGTATGTATTTACCCAACCCTTCCACACAAGCAGGATGTGACGCACGGTCAATTTTTAAGCAGAGTTTACTAGGTTTGAATTCATAGTTTTCTTTCTCCAAGACTGGTTGTCATACCAAGGTTAAAGAGCTCACTCTGGCCTGCTATTTACCCATAGATGGAGGTAGAATAGTTGGATGCGTACCTTTCTAAAGGGTATTAGCACTATTTAAAATGCAAACTGTATCATATCGGATTTGAACTCTGGTCACTGTGAACATTTCGTACTATGATTACAGTTACACAATATATATATATATATATATATATATATATGTGTATATATATATATCAGCTTATTCATATCTATTAATCTATCTTTTTTACAAGGACTGAAGACATAGGTTTTACTGGGGCAATTTTGAGAACTACAGGTCAAAACTCATCGCAGACTCTGGGCAGTGTAGCTAAAGCCTTTAGCACTCAGTCCCTTATTCATCATACCAGTTTATTGGAGAGATTTTAATATCTTAATATTTTCTTGTAAAATTAAACCATGGTATATAAGCTGCGAAAAAACCAGGCCATTAGCCTAATGAGTAGTGTTCACCAATGGTCCAGGAGACTGGGGTTCAATCCCAGGTCGAGTCATACCAAAGACTCAAAAAATGATACTTGATGCTGCCTTGCTTAGCACTCAACGTTATAAGGTGAGGATCAAGGGTAAAGTGGAGCAATCCAGGGAATGGAGTAGTGCCCTCCCTTACACCTTGGTGTTGTAGCTATTGAAAAGGTAGCCTTCGGGTCTCCCTCAACTAAGGTTGTCTACTTACTTTACTTATATAAGCTGCCATATATTAGCTCTCCTTTAAGCATATATTTTCTGTGTTTATATATGATTTCAGATTCTACATAAGTTTTGGTGAAATACATTGTGTGCATATGTATTGACACAAACCCTCCACCATATACAGGATGCAACACAATTTCAGTTTTTAAGTAGAGTACAGCTGGTTTGAATTTAGAGTTTTCCCTTCTCCTAGACTGGTTTCTATACTAAGAGTAAATAGCCTAGTCTACTGTATTATCAGGACATTAGAAAAATAATGTCTGATATTAGAATAAATTTTTATTCTTGAATTAATGAATTCAAACTGTGTTTTAATCAATCAAAATATGATCACTAAAGATCTATGCATTTCTGCTATTGATTAACAAGGTTATTCATGCCTGTACAATAAAACTGTGAAGATTTTGATGTCAAGAAATCTTCAAATGCAGTTTCTATTTCTCCTTTGGAATGGAATGGTTTTTGGTATTAAAAAGTGTCCAGATGTTTGAAAAAAATAGTAGTAAGCGGGTGAGAGAACAGGAAAATATGGTGAATGTGGTAAAATCTTATATCCCAAGTCAGTGAACATCTACAGTGTCATTCATGCAACATGTGGCTGAATATTTTAATGAAACAAAATTATGACCAAGCTTAAAAAGTAAATGCATCACTTCTTTTTTCAAGGTCATGATTAGGGGTATATAACTTTCCAAGTCAAATTCTGAAAAAAGTGATAATTAACAAAGTGGACACTTTAAACATTAGGAATAGGAAATTTTTATTCAACTACTATTAAAATAATATGTTGAATAGAATTTAAACAGTTTATGCTAAAATCAGATAGTATTTTTGAAACAACCTAATATTTACACATAGCTGAAGGGAGAACATATCTTTCCCAAGGGAATTATCACAAAGTGATACAAACAGTTTTTTCAAGATTAGTATTGATTTGCCAAGTCTGATTCCTATGACAATAATCATTTTGCTATGAGAGAGTATATGTATGTAAACATATATCTGTAGATCTATAAAGGTGAATCAATAATATTATAACCTGACACAGTTATTAGCAGAATTTAGAGCTGAAATTTTTATTGTATAATATTCTCTCTCTGCAATTTATAGAAAAGTGGTAAGTTTATTAATCAGGAAGGAAAAAGTGTTGAAAAAGAAATATTCTTTGTAAAATAAATATTTTTTTATCATTACACTGTTGTCTTATTGACATGACTATATATCTATCAATGTACTTATATCTGTTCTTTTAAGTGTGTGTGTATGTGTGTGTGTGTGTGTGTGAGGTTCCTTGTTAAAGAACTAAGAACAGTTTTTATATGTATCTTTTTCATTTTTAAAAAGGAAATATATAAATCACTTATTAAAAAATTTCACTGAAAATTCTCAAAATTACCATAATTAAAATTAGATGTTCTCTAATGAGCAAGGAGACAGAAAATATCATTAAATATTAATTTTTGAAAGTATCTGGAAAAACAGAATATTTTAACAATACACAAGAGGTGTTCTAATATATATATATATATATATATATATATACGAGTACACACACACACACACATATATATATGTGTGTGTGGTGGAGTGGCTGGAGCCCCTGAAAGTGTCTGTAAACAGATATGACTGGACGCATTTTAGCTAGTCATGTTTTACAGTGCACTAATCAGGTCAGGTGTGTCTTGTCGTTTTGTTAGTCGGTCAAGGCCACCAGGTATGGGTACTAAGGAAGCCTGGCATTCATGTTGCATAGCTGAGACCAACACTCCCTTAGGCCTCAGCCCTTCCCACCACCACCACCACCACCACCAAGCTCTCACCTGCTTCGACAGGGCTTCGTTTGTTGCCTGGCGCCTGAGGTGGCCCATATTAGGAAAATGCCGACGGGGCCCAAAACATTTATGGAGTTGACGGACATGTCAGGGCTACTGTCCTGAGGCCAGCTCCCATATTAAAAGACCTTGGGCCACCCTTTTGCATGGTCGGATGCCAAATAAATCACTGTAAACAAATATCACTAACATTATTTACATTACGTATTTTCTGCCGACTAAAATACTTTTTATTTTACATGAGTGGCAACCTTATTTCACGACACAACCTTTGGCGACGAAGATTCAGTGTTAAGTGCACCCAACATCCAGCTACAAAGGGCTTGAATGTTGGAAAATTTTCCGTAAAATACCAACATTTGGGACGACTCAAATACACGCAAATTCTAAGTTTGCATAACAGGTTAACCTTGTTTAAAACAAGTTAGAATTTTTAAATGTTCAATAATTCTTGTTGTAAAAAAAAACCCAAAACAGTAGGAAGTTATTAGGTTAGTTGAATTTCATCCCTATAAAGAAACATAGAGGATTTTAAAGAAGCAATGATGGAGTTTATGAATATCCAGAACAAATTTGTAAAAGAAATGAACGGTTGGAAAAAAATGTTCGAAGTATGAGTGTTGAAAAAGGAGTGAGGCAATACAAATCCTTTTTCACGGGACTCGGCAATGAATTCAATCGGCGAATTTAAGTACTTTCCTGAGAATGAGGTAACTTTTGTGGCGTATTTTTACCCATATGAAGAGTTTTAGTCGGACGAAAAGAAAATACGTCTGTTGCTCGGGAAATTTGGTCAAAGCGAACACAAAAAGTATGCTAACTACATACTTCCGAGCAATCCTGGAGAGATATCGTTTGAGGAGACTGTCTTAATTCTGAAAAAATATTTGGGTAGAAAAGTTCTCTATTCAACACAAGATGGTAGTGCTTAAGCCTGACAAAAAGTGGGGAGGATTACTTTACTTAAAGACAAATTCATTATTATACGGAATGTCCATTTAGAACGAAAGAATGCTTTAATTGTGGCCCAAAAGGTCACAAGCATATGCATTACAAAAAGTAAAAAAAAAAATTAAAAAGGAGGCAAAAATGAAAAATACAATTAACTCCACTAAAACGGAAAACACAAAAAACGAAAAGAAAGTTTTTGAAAGTACACATCAACAATAAAGAAGTCAAGTTTCAATTGGATACCGGTTCAGATGTGACATTGATAAATGAACAAACTTGGAAAAAAAATTGGCAGACCAACTCTATTCAGGTCAGAAAACATTGCACATGGCATTACAGGAAATCAATTTAAATTTGTATGTGAATGTTATACAAATGCAACATTTATGGGAAAAACATTAAAATTAAAAGGATTCATTATGAATTGAATTTAGAACCTATTCGGTATGGATTGGATTGAGTCATTTGACCTTTTGAACCAACCAATTAATTCATTCTGCAATAGTGTCAGCGGTGATTCTGTATGGAAATTTTTGTAAAAGAATTAATGATAAAATTTTATATAAATTTTTTCAGAGGGTCTTGGAAGGTGCACAAAAGACATAACGTCATTCAAAATTAAAGAGAATGTGACGCCAATTTTAGGCCGAAAAGAAAAATACCTTTTGCAGCTGAAGCCTCCATTAGCAAAGAATTAGACAGCTTAGAACAAATAGGCATGTTGACCAAAACGAACTATAGCGAGTGGGTAAGTCCTACTGTTTACGTGAAAAAGAAAAATGATAAAATCAGGGCTTGTGCAGGTTTTTCTATTGGATTCAACGATTGTTTGGTAACATACAATTACTCTCTGTCAAGTTCAGAAAACATATTTGTGAAATTAAGTAGTTGCAAAGTATTTTCAAAACTTGATTTATTTAAAAGCATACCTCTAAATACCTGTCAACAAACAAAAATGTGTGAGGTATTTAACTATAAAGACATTAAAAGGTCTGCATACATTCAACAGATTGCCATTGGAAATTAAGGTCACCCTAGGAATTTTTCAGCAAATCATAGGTACATTTTGAATGGCGTTGGTTTCCCCATTGCCTACCTAGACAATGTCAGAATTTAGAGTGAAAGTCAAGAACAGCATGCTGAAAATGCCAAAGGAGTTTTTGAAAAAAATAAAGCAATATAGCTTTAAAATGAGTTTGGATAAATGTGAATCTTTTTTTTTAAATCTAAAATTAAGTATTTGGGACAGATGGAAAAAGCAAGACCCATCCAGATTGAGTGCTATAAAGAATATGCCTGTCCCAACAAATGTGTCAACTCTACAAGTATTCCTGGGGCTTGCAAACTACTATGGTGATTTTATCCCAAATATGAACGTATTAAGAGCTTCTCTAAACAAATCATTGAAAAAAAGATTCCAAATGAAACTGGAGTATTGAATGTCAGAGTGCTTTTGAGGAAATAAAAAAATATGAACGTCAGACTTGAGTCTGACATATTACCATCCAAAGAAGGATGTTATTGTTGCAAATGATGCTAGCAATTTGGGTTTAGAAGCTATAATATTGCACAAAGAAAGCAATGGCCAAGTAAAAGTGATTGCGCATGCATTGAGAACCATATTGCTAGCTAAAAAAGGGTACAGCCAAATCTAAAAAGAGGCTTTAAAGATAATTTTTGCGGTAAAAAGTTCCATAGATTCATTCAGGGAAGATACTTTATACTTCAAACAGTACGCTGACTGTTTCTGTCTATTTGTTGTTCCTAAAAAGGGATTCCTACACATACTGCAAATTGACTTCAGGTGAGGAACAATACTGTTAAATTATAATTTTAAGATAGGTTTCTCTCGTCAAAGAGGTTCGGGCATGCGGGTGGGTTATCCAGGTTAATTCCCAAACCATGTTAACCATAAGAGGAAACTGTGATAGCAACCCTAAGATTAGAAATAGAAATTAAAGGCATGCTTTGCAACACCATATTGGAATTACCAGTGACAATCAAGGGGATAAGGAACAAAGAAAAAAATAGATAAATATATTACAGAGAAAAAGAAACAAATTATCGAACAACCGAATAAAAAGATTGATGGTAAAAAGATTTTTTCTATCTATGATGGAATTTTGATGTACGGCAAATAGCGGGTGATACCAGGAGTACTGAAAAATATTAAAAGACTTCCATACTGGTCATCCCTGTATTGCGAGGATGAAAGATTTAATGAGAAGCTACCCAGTTACTAGAAATTGAAGTTTTGATATCTAAACTGCATACTTATGCTAAACTGAGCTGTTTGAAATGGAACTGTTTTGAAATGTAAACTGCATACTTATGCTAAGCTGAATTGTTTGAAGTAGAACTGTTTTTGACATTTGATTGTATGTGGACAAAAACTATACTTATACTAAACTGAATTGGTTGAATTAGAACTGTTTGACTAAACTGAATAGCTGGAAATAGAAAGGTTTTTGACAATTAAACTGTGTACTTATGCTAAACTGAACTGTTTGAAATAGAACTGTTTATTTGTATAAAAATGGATTTGGCATTAAATAACCTACAAAGGTTGATATGCCATAAAAGCCAAACAAACAAACAAACAAACAAATTTAATGAGGAACTATGTTTTTTGGCCGAATATGGACACAGAAATAGAAGAACATGTAAAATCCTGCAGAGGTTGTGTGATAGCAGCAAAAGTACCACCTGTGAAATTTACCCTGGAGCAAAAGATGGACAGACCTTGGTCAAAACTGCATAAAGATTTTGCAGGTCCAATGAAGGGACAATAGTATTTCATAGTGGTTGACAGTTTCTCAAAATAGCCAGATGTGATAATATGTAAAAACCCTATGTGCAGGGGTACAATTAAATCTTTGCATGAATTCTTTGCTAGATTTGGTATTCCTGATACCATTGTGTTGGATAATGGGACACAATTCATGGCAAAAGAGTTCAAAGATCTTTATAAAACATTTTCAATTGTACACATCTCTACTGTACCATAATATCCACAATCTAATTAACAGACAGAAAGATTTGTAGACTCTTTCAAGCGAGCATTAAAAAAGTCAGACAGAAATAAATCCATTGACGATATCCTATTTTTAAGGGTATTCTATGTGACACTATTTTTAAAGGTATTCTATGTGACATCAAACCCAAGTACTAATTCAGGATTGTCACCAGCAGAGTTAATGTTTGCGAAAAAAATAAGATCTGTGTTCGATAAACTGTTGCTAAAGGAAAATGAAAAAACAATGTAAAAAAAATCCAATATACAAGGGGGGTGTCCTCGTGGTGTAATGGTTAAAGCGATGGACTGCGGAATCGTAGAACGCGAGTTCGCACTCCAGTTGCGCTATTACGTTCACTTTCAGAAAAATACCCTTGGGAAAGGTATGAACCCCCTTATCCTCCCAGCTATGGGTTAAATAGTACCACTACTGTTCTTTGAAGAGAATAGCTTTGGCATTAAATAACCTACAAAGGTTGATATGCCATTAAAACAAAGAAACCAAACCAAACCAATATACCAGGAGAAAACATTTTCTTTAAAGAGTACAGGAACAGGAAAGAAATCTGGAAGACTGGTGTCAGTGATAAACATATCGGGAGATTAATGTATATAATTGAAGACCCAAAAAAGACTATTAAGGGACATCACAACCAGATCAGGAAAAGATACTTGGAACATATAAATAACCAGAAAGTAGAACCAATGAAGGTTATTTATGCCTTTAGTTGCCCCTGAAGAGAAACGTACAAGTAAATGGAAAAGGACATTTTCAGGGACTATGGGGGTAAACCTGAAAAAATAAAAAAATACAACTTCCAGCGAAAGTAGTCAATTCAGAAAGGGTGGTGTTGTTTAGTGGCTGGAGTCCCCCACAGGATGAACTGCTCTGAGCACTATTTAGAGCAGTGCTATCTCTAGACTGCATCTATAAACAAATATAACTAAGGTTATTTACATTAGTCAGTGTAACAATTGTATACCGTATTCTCTTCAGAATAAAATACCTGTTATTTTACATGTGTGTCAACCTTGCTTATTTCATGATACAACAATACATACATATATATATATATATATATATATATATAAATACCTACACACATACACACACTCATATATACATTTGTATATATATACATATGCATGTAAAAAATTAAAATTTTAATATTTTGTTATTTGCTCTACATGTTTTGTATTAGCTACTGTATTAATTTTTACTACCTTAATAATATTAACAATATTGTAATCAGTTATATATGTGTGTGTATGTGTGTGTTGTGTATTGCTTCAGAAATTGTGCAGGTATATCTGGAGTACTTGATAAATCAGTATAGCACTTATATATATATATATCTAATTTATTTATCTATTCATTATATGTAAACTAAATCAACTGACAAGGAGTATTTGAAAATTAGAATAAACAATATCAAGCAATAGAACAATCTAATCCCTGTTCATACAAACTATAAGAATTGTAGTTGAAAGTTGCTACTAAAATTTCTATTTTCTTAATTCTGTAAAGCAGCTTCTATGGCCTGGAGGCCTAGTTTAAAACAATGTAACTTTAAATATTTGCATACACCATTATAGCATATATAATAAAGAATACAACTGATAACTTGATAAGTGAACCTATTAATAGCACTCCATGATGATACTGATCTTCAGTTTTGGAAGGAGTTAAAGATTTCATTTTGTATTTCATAGTTATCTCTAAAAAGATTGGTATCCTTATTTACCAACCCCTCCGCTCGGGCAGGATATGACACAAGGTCAATTGAATTCAGAGTTTTTCTTCTCCTAGACTAGTTGCCTCACCAAGACTGAAGAACCAGTCTGCCCTACTATTTACCCATAGCTGGAGGGAGAATAATTGGATTCATACCTTTTCCAAGGGTATTAGTGCTATGTGAAATGCAATCAGTCTCGTCCAGGAATTGAACTCGTGTAGTCATGTCCATTTCCTACGACGATAACCATTACACCACGGGCACCTCCTTCTAAAAATCTAAAAAAGGAAGGTATAATCTTAGAAAGAAAGAATGGGTAGTTACTAGGAGTCTTTTGTTATTTCACTGAGTAACTTATTTTGACTAATATAGTAAAAAAATATATCAGTCCGAATAATATAATCTAAATATTCATTTTTAACCAGGCTATTGGCCTAATGAGTAGAGTGTTCAGCAATGGTCTGGAAGACCATGGTTCAATCCCAGGTCGAGTCATACCAAAGACTTAAAAAATGGTTCTTGATGCTGCTCTGTTTAACACTCAGCTAAGTGTGCTTCTAAACATGTAGCTAATAGGCCTCTTATTGCCTGATGGCTATTTAAATATGGCCCATAGTAGAACCATTTTTGTAATTTATATTTTCCAAAAACTTAGGCATTTAATCAAAATTTAATTTTCTAATTTTATTCACTTAGAATTTTTTCTGTTTCCAGGATGTTCTGTCACATTTTTGGTACATGAAAGGTTTTACTAGTAGTCTATCAGCCGTGTTACAGTTTAACACTGTAACTATTAAAAATCATGGACTTCACCTTTGCACCTTTTTCCTGTCCATAATCCCCTCTTGTGTCTTTATAGTTGACACTCCTGCATTAGATCTTAGATGACACAAATTTTCATAAACTTATAATGAATTATGCATGTAATGAACAAATCCTTATGAATATTCAAAATGTATCTTGCTTTTGAGAGATCAACTTTATTACATTATGTGCTTTTAAAAAAATTATTGTTATGTTATTGTTCTGGATACATCTAAGGAACTTCTATTTCCATTTTATATGGTTATAATGAATAGAATACAAGTTAATCTGAGATCAAATGGAAGGATAATCATTCTTATCTGTCAATAATTTTTCTTTATCATTTTCATTGATTGAGTGAATGATTTTTATGACATGTCAACTAGTCTAGGTTTATTTTATGCCTAGAGGTTAGGGAATTGCATTCATTATACATTTATATTTACAATGTTTATGCGGTTGTTTCTTAAGATTTTTTTGTCTTATCAAGTACCAATGATTTTTAAATAGATCTTTTTGACCTGTAAATAGGATCTTAACAGGTATTACCACTCCAAGTCAGAGTGGACTTGCGTGTAATGGCAATGTAGGAATACTTCACATTCCCCAGATTTCCCGAACTGGAGCCTTACTATCAGATGGAGTTTACAGCGATACCCATAACACCCCTATTTTGGGAGGGTCTTTTCCTTCTGCAGGGGATACAGTCAGAGTTATCTAAGTTTCACTGACAGGTTTTTATCATTTTGTAAGTTTTTTTTTTAAACTTTACAAAAAAAATTATTTTCACTTTGTGAAATAAAAACAATTTCTACCAAAAAATTAAATTAAAGGAATGACATAAAAAATGTATAGATAGAATTTTAAAAAGACTTTTTTGGAAAATATATTTTCATAAATTAATCATGACAAGAGTTCGTCTCCTCTGTAAAGACATTATGTCCCAGGTGGGCCACCGTAAATAGAAATTGTCGACCACTATTGCTCCCTGCCACGCTGTGATATCAGGACGAGGCTGGCTGTTGTGGTTTGAAGAGAGAATGGAGGGGGAGATATGAATTATAGACTGAGTAAGTAGGGAGAGAAAGAAAGTACAGCACGAGGGAAAATCGTCTGCAGTCCGAATCACTTCAGCTGTTAGCAACCTTGATGTGAAGACCGATGTTTTGACTGTCTCCTTAAAAAAAAAAAAAAAGAAAGAGAAACAAGATAAGAAATTTTCATTAATACATTTAAGTGAAGGTTGGTTTAATCCAACGTGATTATTTCAAAGGAAGAAAATTGTATTTTTTCAGTTATATTTACCGGAGAAAATATAGAAAAAGAAAAGGCGGGCTTAGGGTTGAAAGAAACAAACATAAAAAACAAAGAAAAGAAAAGAAAAAGAAAAAAAAAACGGGAAAGCAGCAATTATGATGTTGGATAATCGAGGAAAAAAACTCTACGGCAGGAACGATTACGGCTTTACTTGATATATCGTTTTAAAGAATTGGATTTTAAAAATATTCAGCGATAGTTAGGAAAGAGAAGGAAAGTTTTTAAAAAGTCATCCCACCGACCTGCAAAAGTGGATTTAATAAAGAATCTAAACAAAAAAGAAATGGTTTCCCAGGCGGATTTTCAAGTCCCTCCATTGCCTCCCCGGTACCGTTTCAGGGATTTAATATGGGGAGATTCTGGACACCCTGATGAAACAAGGTAAAAAAGGATTTTTAAAAGAAAATGGATATAGTATTTTATTTTCATCTACTTGCATGCGATTTTAGATTTATTTTTTGTTTTTGTTTTACCCTTCTGTTTTTCGTGTTTATAACTAATGGCATCTCTTGACTTTGTCCAATAATTGCGCCAACCACCATATGGTTTGTTTGGTCTGCTTTTGTCAATATTTTTTTTTTTTTTTATTTGATATAAAAATATTTGATCAACCAGGATATATGTAAATACACGCACACATTTATCTATTTTTATTTTTATTTTTTAGCACAAAAACCGATATTTGACACGGTACTTATCACCACCTGATGAAGATCAAATATGACTGGTTGAAACCTCAATTTAATAAAAAAATTTTAAAAATTCTTATTTATCATATATTGCTTTTAAATACTATTTCCTATTAAAGAAAAAAAAAGAAATTAAAAAAAAATTGGAACAATGTTCTTATTTGTCAAATACTATTACTTACTAAAATATTGGGGGGGAAAAAGGCTAAAAAAATGAGTTGCCAAATTTTATTAAATATTTGTTTACTTAAATATTTCAGTGCCATTTAGATTATAGATTCTGAATTTAGAATCTGGGAGAGGAAACTCAAAATAAATATTCGATTCCTTTACCTTTCTTGAACAATTCCAGAAATTTCGTAGAGGAAAGGGGAAGCTTGATCCGAATTCTTGTAGAAGTTGGTGTCTAGTTAAATTAAAAATCTCTTGTATTGATAGCTTTCTGGATTTATGAATGAAGGCGAGAATATTGAACAGGTTTCTTTTTCAACACTTGATAATTTGCCAACATAAATAAATAAGTTGTTGAGTTGCACATTTTTCCTATTTATTCGCTTTAACTACTAAACATCGATTATTTTAAACCCCCATCACGTACAGTCTAAATTATCTTCTTTGGAAATGTTATTTTTGTCAGGTATGCTTCTTTTTGTAAAAGAAGAAAAATATTTATCTCTCTAATTGGTTTATTTTCAAAGAAATAGACTGCAAAACAAGGATAACATTATTTAAGGAAAATTGTTTAAATATTCTGTCCTGCGAGAAAATATAACAAAATACTGAGTAATTTTAATTACAAATAAATTTACGGTCAACACTTCAGAGAAAAATAGGTACTTGTCCAGAATATCCCACCGAGGAAATGTCGGCGGTAATATACAAATATATATATATATATATATATATATCGCATGAATTTATTCACCATCCAGATCAGAGTAAGTTTCACTCATTTCCTTCATTTTTTTTTTAATTGAATTGTTATATTTTAGTCCCCAAAATTATATATCGGTAATCGGTCGTAAGTCGTCATCTTCTCAGTGGTTGGGCGGGAAAGACTATAACTTGTGAGTGAATTTCAGCGAGTTGAAAACTTGTTTTTTAAATATAAAATTCAGTAATTATATATATAATGTGTGTGTATATACAGATAAAGACTGGACGTCCTCTTATTCGGGTGGTGAATATGAGTATTAAATTTCTCTTGGTATATTACCATAGGCATTTCCTCAGCTGGATATTAAGGATAAATACTGAAAAATGGGTCTATTTATATCTATTTATTTATTTTCAACCTCTCATAAAAATAAAGGGATTTTTAATCTTGTAAAAATATCCATAGTATTGTATAATCCAAGTATCTTTAACTTTTTGGAGTTTAGACTCCTTCTCAACTAAAAAAGCAATAAAAATAGAAAAATAAAATAAACTTTTACCATTAAAATTTAATTTTCTTACTTATTTTTTAAAATTTATTTTTGGTACTCCAATCTCTAGTTAAAATAACTTCAGATGCTTTATGACTGTAAAGTTTCTACTTTTTGCGTACTTCGTTTTGTTTTGATTTTTCTTCTTTTTGTGCTTGTTTCATTTTCTTGAATATTCTCTTGTAATTTTTGAGATGTTGCTGTTTTTTTTTTTTTAATTTTATTTTATCCGTGAATTTAATGACTTTGTGTATTTTAAACCACCACCATCGTCAATGTAACACATGTATATAAAAACGTTTTTGAAAATACACAAGAAAGTTAGGAAAACATTTATTCTGTTTGATGAGGAAATGAAAATGAGTGGTAATCATTCATTAGATTGATTCCTTTTTTTTTCTCCTATCAAAATCAATAGGCGATAATCGACAGTCATTATAATTATTATACCTTTTCATGAAAACACTTAGATATTTACTAAACCTAGCTTAAAATTAGTACAAGACCACAAGTACGGGGCACCTATCGAACTCCTTCACCTTCCTTACTCATCTTCCTCAGCTTGTTATTTCTAATCATCACACTTTGATGGAGTGTTAAAGATATTTGAACCTTTTTGAGTTCGTGAAAGATGCAATACCTGTTGGCGGAAGGACACACCTGTAGTGTTGGGATTGGCAATATTGAAATTACATCTGTCTAAAAACTGAAATTAGAAAAAAAAATGTTGAAATTAAGTACAAATAATATCCAAATCATTTTGAACAAAAATTTAATTTTGTTGCTTAACTGTAGATAAAAACGGTCATATATCCCCAGAAAACTAGGCAAAATGCCCAAAACTAGAACACACAGTCTAGTCTAGAAAAAACAAAGGAAATAAAATACAGGGCAAATAATCAATACGGCAACAAACTAAGAAAAATGTGCCAAGAATCTCCGATTTTGGGTGTTTTGTCACCTGATCTCTTAGACTCCTTCTCCTACACACTCAAAATGATTGGTGACATCTACACCATTTTTGGGTGTGAAATTGAGAAGCTTTTATGCAGAAAGTCATTGATTTGACTTTTTTGTTCTTAAAATTTATTCTCGGTGATAAGAAATAATGACATTGTTGGTGAAATAAAAGTTCAGTTTGTACTTTTCACTTTTGGGATACTTAAACATAATAAAATTAGACTATTATTTTTCTACCACCCCCACTTTTTTGAAAACCAAAATTGTAAGTAAGATTTAAAGATTATTTTCTCCATATAACAATTATGTTTTATACTTATAAAACCCAAAATAAAAGCGACAACAAAAAACTAGTTTAACTTGTTTGGTAGATGCCATCTACAAATGATGACCCCGAATAATAAAATAATGAAACTAATTGTAAACTAATTTTTTTTTCTCATTTCGTCTCTTGTGTATATTGATAATAACAATGATAATTTTAACTTAGCTGCATTCGATTCGGCACTATCATCTTTGGCAGAGACTCCCAAAACATTAAGTTTGCAAGGGTAATGAGTCTAATTATTAAAAAGAACTGTTTCGGGTCTCATCAAAGGGTCCATAGCAATTTCTCTTATAGAATCTGAGACACACCCCAGCCGAGTCATGTTTTGTCACTCCTGTTTGTAACTTATGTACGTGGGTTGAGGCAGGTAGACAAAATTCGGCGAAAAAAAAGATGCTCACTGTTTATGTAACTAGTGATTCATCTTATTTAAGAAAAGAAACATATACTAAGTGATGGTGTTAATTTACGAAGTTTAGCTAAGTTTGGCACAAGGCCACAAGTATGGGGCACCAAGTGAGAATCGAAGTTACAAGTAATGGCCTTGCTGGCTCAGAACTCGCTAACTCTTATTAAACAATGCAAGATCTTATTTATTTTTTAATTAATTATTTTATCTATTTATTTGAGTGTATGTATGTGTGAGAGCTTCCAAGTGGGAAAAGTGGTGAGTGAATTCTGAAACAAATTATATAGAAATGACTGGAATAGGCAAAATGAGAGGGAGAGGTTTGTGAACAAAAATACTGGTGGATCTTAGTTAATTGAGGAAATGTCAAAATTTTTGTTGAACTCTTAGTCAGGAAATAATTTTTGTTACACCTTATTTTGTCTGTAATTTAAAAAAAATACCAATTAAAAAGTTTCATTGTTTAAACGTTATGTTAAAAGGTAATTATTATTGTTAATCTCCTAGTTTAGGAAAATTCTTAAAACCAAATGTTTCAGAAATAGAAGAAAGTTTCTGTGAACTTACTGTTTTTGTATACATGTTTAAATGCTGGTCCGAAATGGCTGGATCTGTTGGGTTGGTTTGTCTTATTTTCAATTAATTTATTTATTTGTTTAGCTTAGTTATGGCACTATGTCATAAGTATGGCGTACCCAGTGAGAAACGAATTCACTAACAATGGGTTGTTAATGTACCTTGCTATATCATTAAACTACCTGAAGTGTCCTTTAAAAAAGGTATAGCTTAGGCACAAGGCCAGAAGTATTGGGAATACAGTGAGAATCGAAATCACTAACACTGGTTTGATTATTTAGCTTGCTAACTATTAGTAATTTACTTAGCTTTTTGCTGAGGTGTGGCACAAGACCGCATTCATTGTGACTCGAACCCACTCGTGAAGGTTTGCTAGTTTTGCTTGGTAACCATTACACCACGTGAGGTTGCCCATTATTATTATTATGATCATCATCATCAACACAATAAATAATGAAACAGGAATTTGATTTATTTAAATCCCAAATATTAAACAAAATCATTTATTTATTTATTTTACATTTCATTTTATTTCTGGACAACCATTGTAATTGGAGAAATGTCAACAAACGTGTTTTTAAAACTTAAATCTTTAACCAGTAGTGAAAGGAAAGCACGTGATTTCTTTCATGTGGTTCATTAAAAACACTATAGTGGTTTTGTTTTAAGTTGTTTTTTCTCATTTAAATGAATTCATCTAATGTTCTTACGTTTACTTTAGTAAAATTTTGAATATTTTTCTAAATAAATCCTTCCTGCCCCCCCCAAAAGAAAAAAGTTTAAATAAATAATAATACTGTATGAAAATAGGTAGTTGGATTCTGTTAATGCATCTTTCATTCATTCAACTTAGTCAACCCTATTGCAAAAAAAAGAAGCATTTTTTATGATTAGGTTTACAAATAAATTCATAGTGTTATCACTTATTAGATTGAAACTGCATTACTCAGAAAACGAATACCTGATCCAGTTGTTTTTAAATATTTTTACAACTTAATTTTTCTATAATTCTATCAACGATTTAAGTCTTTATTTCACATAAGAAGCGAGTAAGAGAATAGTGGGCTTAACACGTGGATAAAAATTACATAGATTCCTTGTCAATAATTATTTGGAGATGAACAAAGTTCTTTCTTTTATTCAAATATTCCTACTTTTTTTTTAGTTTGCAACACTAGCTTTTTAAACACTCTTTTTCAAATAAATCTTCGGGTCTTTTGGTCAGCAGTCCATGTTTACTGATTTGAACCAAATCATTGTGCTAATCTTGGAAGATGAAAAAAAAATTGACTACTACTACTATAGTTGCTCTCTGACTCGATATATACAACATGTTGTCCAGTTGGAGACGATTTTAGGTTTGAGATTTCGTAAAAACACCGATATTTTCCCTAAAACCACTGTAAAACTAATTTGTGTGTGTGTGTGTGTGTTTGTCTCTCTCTCTCTCTAGGGAGAGAGAGGGTGGGTAAATAGAAAATTACAATTATTGTAAGTTTTTTTTTTTTATGTAAAAAGATAAAATAAATGTTCTGTCTATGTTAGAATGTTTGTCTAGATTTTTTCTCAATTGGTGGAAAAGTTTTTATTTTTGAATATAACGGCGAAAAAAAAAATTGACCGTCCCCATACCCTCAATACCTGGGGTAGAAAACGGGAGAAAAAATCCCTGAACAATTCATCGTTGTATCGACTATAAAAAAGGTTGTACGTGTGTTTGAAAAGTTGGGGGCAGAGAATCCTGAAAACTGAGTAGTTATGACTATTGGGATGTGATATTTTTATTTCTATTTTTATTTAATATTTTTCACACTGAGGTTGCTGAAGGTGTGTGTGTGAGAGAGAGAGAGACTGAGAGAGAGAGAGGAAGAGGAGACCAAAGAAACTGGGCCACGTGGTACTCACACTGTTTGCCTTGCGTTGCATACAGAATTATTTCTTCACTAACATTACGAGTTTAATTTGGTAAATTTTTACCTTTTAACCCATCGAGATTTTGGTAAATTTTTCTTAATCTTCTCGTCACTCGATTTAGAAAAATTGAAATTTATAATTTGGATGCTAAAAATTATTTTCCATATTCCTATAAACTTCACTAAAATCAAAGATAATATCAATAATTTTTTTTAATGTTTTAATTCTACTACGGTTTCGACCTACTTAAGTTTGCACTTTAGATGTGAGAAGCTAAGGGTTGTTTGAATCCGAATGCTGAAGTGAAAGAAGATTGGAAATTAGAAACCGATTGAACCCTGATGATGGGTCGAATTATTCAAACTTAAAAGAAACGTCCTCTTATCAAAATATAAGAATCATCATGAATTTTCATGAAAAGTAGAATATATTTTCAACAGTGGTTATCAGTCACTTTCTATACAGAAAAATTCATTTAAGTTGTCATTTATTTATTAAGCGTTTTGCTTAGTTTGGAATAAAAGTCAGAAGAATGGAACATCCAGTAAGAATTGAACTCTCTTCTCGTCTGCTAGACGAGCTCGCTAACTATTAACACCATGTGAGGTGCCTAGTAACAAATTCTGGGTAAACACGTGCTCGACGGCATGTTTTTGTCATGAACATTTTAATGGTAGGCAACCACTATCAGAAACTGGCGAAAATTTCTTTCTTGACCCCCCCTCTCTCTCTCTCCCTCCCCTACGTACACATATACACACACACACACTCTTTTCCCGATTTTATGAAAGCGTGGATACTTTTTTTGGTCGAGGAATATTGTACTCTTGATTTATGGTCATTAAATAATTAATTCTAGAAGCCAACCGTTGCCTCAATTGACCATTGTTTGAATTTCAACTTAATAAAATGAATTTAAAAAAAAATAAAACAGAAAACGAAATTACTCAGTTTGACGCATTTAAAATTAAGTATTGACCTCTACACTTGTATAGACGGTAATTAATTCTTAGAGTTTAAGCAAAATATCAAGAATAAGTTAACAGTTCTGCCATTGTTTTTTAATAGCTGTTTTGAATCGTAAATAAATAAAATACATTAAAAATCATTTTAATGGCGGGTTCAGTAGTTTAATATTAAATACATCAACACTAAACTAGTTTCTACTTTTACTTTCACTTTCATAAAATGTAAATCGTTGTTTTAGCTTTTTTATTTTAGAACTCTGAAAAATAAAATGATTAAATTAGAACCAGCAACATCTCAAAAATTGTTATATTTATTTCATTAGAATCACCACTGTAATTTTACTAACTTGCACGCTTTTTAAGTTTATAAATTAAACTGTAAAAAGTTTCTTAAATAAAATTATATTTCTTTGTCTTTTTTGTTTTTGTGTTGCTTTATTTTATGTTTTATTTTATTCTTTTTTTATTTTTGTTTACTGTGTTTGATAATTATGTGCATAGAAACTAATGTATTGTTGTTAAGAAATATCCCCAGATTTCATTAAATTTGAGAGGTAATTGTTTTGAATTCAGGTATTAATTACTGTGAAATATTTTTAAGAATCAGGTGAGATAAAGTTTGGAGGATTAGAATTTTGATTCTCTATAATTTATGTAATGTCATATAAAAAAATAATTCTAGTTATTTCAGTTTCTCATGCATAGTATAGAATAGGTGATATCAAGATCATCAAATCAACTTAAACACTGTATCGTTAGAGACCTGTTTGTTTTTTTTTTATCCGGCATATTCAAAAGGCAATCAAAAATACTCATTTATTGGCTTAGAGAGGTCTCTCTCTCTCTCTCCAATGTACAATCTCCCCTTTTTTTATAATTTTTTTTAATTTAAGGAATAAAATATATAAAATTTACTCTACTTATTGTTAGTGATGCGATCATTATCATAATTCTAAATTTCTTTTATACTCCTCAAGAGGGCACATACACAAATTGAGCGCCCAAATTAATTTTGTGCTTCTGTATGCAATCTATTATTAAGTTTTCACTATTGTATGTGACCTATAATTAGAAAATATAAGATTCTACTTTGGGGTCACCAGGTTAAGAAATTAGTTAAATTTGGTCTTGGAGAGCTGGTTACTAAGAAAATACATATATAAATTAAAAGACAAGACTAAAATTGTAATAAGAAATTTAGACTTAGATAAAGAGTTTGTCTGGTTTCTTTGTTTAATGGGATATCAATCTTTGTGGATTATTTAATGCCAAACCGTCCTTGTGGAAGAACAGCAGTGATACTATTTAACCCATAGCTGGGAAAGGGTTTGTGTTGCGGAAACAGTACATTGTGTGATGAAAGGGATTAGCTGTAGTGCAAGTTAATTTCCTTAGGCAAAGGAAGATTATTTTGAGTTTTTCTTTTCTTCTTTGAATTCCACTAAAAGATTTATGGCAAGGTTTGCTTCCTCTCTAGAATATTATGTTCGTGTAAAAAATAAGATAGCAGCAGCAGCAGCTACTTCGGAAATAACAACATTGCAGTAATTCTTTGGGAAGCATGGTGGTGTTGGATGGGGTGTGGGTGATGACATTGATGGTATCGCTTAAAAAACTAACTTGAGTAACAATTGATTTGTAATAGCCTTGTTTGTCTGTTTTGATTCTGGGTTGCTCATGCACAAATTTAGGGTATTATTTTACCATATCATAAGGATAAATAAAATGGTCAGGTTTTAAGGGGGACCCCCCACATGTGGATCAAGATAAAAATATCTAGTCTCCTGGCCATTTGCTTTTCGGCACGCCCCAACTCAACAGGTATTGGCCTTTACCCTACCCACATAATGCAATGAGAACTGCGGCCTGGAGGAACAATCTCTTAGAGGGTAGAACAAGGATAGAGAAAACATCTTATTCAATGCCGCCTAGTAATTTATTGCCTATTGATAAGACCACTCTCAATCGATGTTACATTAGTGTTTACAACAAAATCTCAAGTTAAACATTAATGAACTTTTTTCAAAAAAATGAAAAAAATTACGAACTTTTTAAAGCCTTTTTAAAATTTTATTTTTCGCCTTTGGGCCAGCTGTCTAGTATTTATGCCGGGTGGTTGTGTTTGTTCTTGTAAACTTGGCTTTAGGAGGCTGTCTCCCTTGGTCTTTGCTTGCTTGCAAAATTAAGTTCATTGCTTGATGCCAGAAGCGTCCCATTAGGGTAATGCTGACGAGGTCAAGTTATTTTTGCACCTGCCACGTATGAATTTTGATTCGTTCGCGGTCTCCACTAGAAAACGGCCTTATGCCATACTCTGGTTAGGTGGAAAACCAGAAAAATACCAACTTTTTTTTTTTTTTTTTTTTTTTTTTTAGAAAGCATTGGAATGGTTTAGAAGGCTGCATGCATTCCCTTCCTGGATCATAAGGTTACTATCCTTTGGCCAGCAATAAGATTTTCTCCTCTGCTTTCAGTAGAGGCCTGAAACATGAGGTTAATAAAACATACACATTTCTGTAGCATGAATACTATAGGAGGTGTAAAGCTATGGTTTACAAACTAGTCTTGTAAGATTATGCACATATTCATGAGTATAGTAAACTTCTCACACTTTTCTACTTTCATGGTCCTTTTAGAGTAAGTTGAGTGTCCTTAATATTGTAGAAATACACTTCATAGACACTCATCATGGGGTAGTACTTATCACTATAGCTTAGCAATGCATTATAATTTATGTAAGTTCAATCTTTATTGGAGGATATATATACGTAGCCTTTACTGAGTGTGAATACCTTGCAAATCCCCAACTAGTCCACCAGGTCTGGTTTCTGCATTGTTTCATTAGGCAAGGTTTTTCTCATGAGACTCCTTATTTTCTTGCCAGGCACTGTTCTCAAATGATCACCGGCTTAGTTGAATTTTGGAAGATGTCGATATCTAGACAATGTTGTTTAGGACTTGGTTTTCCAAGATCCACTCTGTTTCTAGCCTGGGGCTGTTAAAAGTAAGCATGGTCTTCAGTGGCAGTGAATAGCACTTATCTCTAGCTTTGAGAAAATAGGTAGTTTTCTTTTAGTGGGTGGTATTTACTGGACTTAAATAGCTGTTGTGACTGCTTCTTCAATTGGTAGTGTTAGTGTCCTTTGGTTAAAGATTTAATACAGCTGCTAAGGACATCTTGAAAAGATCCTTTCCTAGCACAGTTAAAGCAAGATGTTTCACTTCTGCTCCATGTGTGAAGGTTTGTTGATATTAATAAGATCTCACTCTGGAGGTGCCCGTGGTGTAATGGTTATCGTCATAGGAAATGGACACGGTGACACGAGTTCAAATCCTGGACGAGACTGATTGCATTTCACATAGCACTAATATCCTTGGGAAAGGTATGAATCCAATTATTCTCCTTCCAGCTATGGGTAAATAGTAGGACAAACTAGGTTCTTCAGCCTTGGTGAGGCAACTAGTCTAGTAGAAGGAAAACTCTGAATTCAAACCTGTTAAACTCTGCTTAAAAATTGCCTGAGCGGAGGTGTTGGTAAATAGGATTAATAAGGTCTCACAGCCTGGGCCAAAATTAGTTGTGATAAAAGTGACCCATTAAAAAATCTGACCGAGTGATATCCTGCTGCATTGTATTTTCCTACTTTGTCCAAGTTCCTTGTCAACTGAACTCCACCATTTTGTTGATCCATACTTCATCTATTCCGTCATGCACCTCCTCTTTTGAACAGATATTGTTATTGCTTACATTTGGCTTTGCTGATCTGGCATTTTGGAAAGTAGACCATGCTTGATTACTATGTTGCTAACATCTTGATAAGAGACTATTGACTATTACTCTGTGACCTGAAACTCTCTGGCAACCTTCTACTTTCTGTGTGCCTTTAATGCAGGCTGCTGTTCCAGTATGAATTGTCAAAACTCTGGAGAAGATCAGTGGCTATCTTAAAGGTAGCTAGACCTTCCAAGTACGTTAAGTTGCATTGTACTCAAAAAACCCACCAACAAGCTACATACTCTTTTCCACCCTTAAGTAGTCTCTTGGAAGTCAGTTTTTAATTAGAGTACAAATGGTTTAAATTCAGAGTTTTCCTTCTAGACTGGTTGTCTAACTAAGGCTAAACAACCTAATCTGCCATACCTTGTGGGGAGAAGAACAGATGGATTCATGTTTTTCCCCAGCTTTAAATGAAACGCAAACAGTCTTGTTTATGATTTGAACTAGTCATCAGTTCCATTTTCTACAACAATAATCAGTGTGCATCTGGTTATTATAGAGTCTTCTGTTCCTCATAATTTCTTACCCTGTTGCCTGTGGCTGTAGAATACACTGACTGCATCTTTGCAGAGGGAAAAGATCACTCCCAAATAAGGTTACCTGTTGGCGGCAACCTGTAATGCTTTTGGATGGTGTCTTAGTGACTGAGCAGTCAGTGATCTGGCAACTGAGTGGCCCCATGACTTGCAACACTCCATTTACAGGGCTACATGAGTGGTTGGAGAGACCCAATATGATCAGTTGGTCATTTAAAGCCCTAACATCTATATGATTGTCCCGAACATATTCTTCAAATTGCTCTTGTCGCAAACAAGTATCCAACACTATTTCATCTTAAAGGTGTTAGAAGGTATTGGCTGAGGGTCAATTGTGCTAAGACAGCAGTACTTGAAACCATTTAAAATGTGTGCAAACAAATGATAGATATTGAATGGAATTATTAGAATTGGATAACAATATTTGAACCCATTGAATGCATTGATAGCATTGTATAGCACTTGGTCTAGTTTAAGCTATAATCAAGTATCCGTGCCTAGACTCATGTTGATTGACTCCATCTTGAGCTAGGCTCATCTGGCTCACATTGCACTAAGTGAGCTGGTGACCAACATGGTCTGGCGGGTCTTAGGCTTTGGCTTGTGCCTGAATTCACCTCCACCATAAGCCAACCTTCGTGTCATTGATCTTGTGTCAAGTCCTATCTGGTGGGAATCAAAGACAGAAAAAATATTAAAATATTCAAACCCATTCAATTGTGCAAACAAATGAGCTCTGGCTCATTTAAAAATAATGTTATCTCAAAGTGTTTGCTTACAAATTTTATATATATATATGTGTGTGTGTGTGTGTGTGTATAAACAAAATTGGGCCTTAAATAACCCACAAGGGTTAATATATCATAAAGCAGCACACAACCAATCTCTATAATTTCAATGTGACTGAATCTCTCAGACCCATAGCTGACAGTGATGTTTGTAATATGTATACAGCCATCTGTTATGCCTAGCTGTTTTCTGTAAGTCTCTGCACATGTCTTCTTTCAACTACTGTCATTCACTTTTATTATTCACTGGAGGTCATTTGATATGCTGTCAGGCTGCAATAAAAGTATATGAAGGGACTGGGCCCTGTCAGATGTGTCTTGACTTTGCTGCTGTTGCATTTCTCCAGAAAGTGATCCTGTGCATTGCATGTGTTCCTCTTTGTCCAAACACTTAATGTTGACTTGATGGATTTTCAGGTCATGCAGATTCTTGTATTCCTCAATGCTTGTCCATTTGTCAGAGTCGAAATACTTGGGCCTGTTACAGTGGAGGTTCTCCTACTTCCTCCCAACTCCAATGATCCTTTGGGGGTAATTTTAAAAAGTTTATTCATAGCTTGAAATTGGTTTGTACCTTTGGTTGTCATCTGGCTCATTCCCAAATAGTACTGGTCAAGCAAGAAATTTTAGTTTTAACCCTTAGAATACTAACCCCTCATGCTTATAAGCACATTCAACCTGGGCTCCTGGCTGAAAAATGTTAATCTGTTATTTAACAGCCTTACAGGCTGTTCGTTATCAACAATAGTTATTAAGAAATAGTGGTGGTGTTAATAATAGTAATAATAGAAATAGCAATTCCCTGGATATAATTCAAGCTGCTCAGGTATATAGGTAGTGGTACAAACTCTATTTTTAAGGGTTAAGATCCATTTTTCAAATGCATCATCAGTAATGTTTCTGGGATCATCAGTGGTTTTAGATCTTTCTACATCAGATCCCTTTCACCCAGCTGGTCCAGCTAGGGTTGTTCAAGTCCAGTTTCGGATCCTAGCAGCAACAATCTAGGGGCTGGCTCTTTTTATGAAAATTCATATGTAGCTTTTTCTGTGGCTTCAGTGATGATATATCCTCTCATACATCTATATAAAACCCAAAATAAATTGTAGTTCACTCAACCTTGATTCTCATCTGATGATTTCAATTTTTTTTCTTACTTCCTGCAAAAAATTGCATAAAAAGTGCCAGTAATTGGGCGGCCAAAGGGATGAGTGATCTAAGAGTTATTTTAGGTTTTATGCTGTTCTATCAGCTGTTATTAAACACTTCTAAAATTAAACAAAAAATCTTTTTAAATGTTGAAAAAAACAAACAAAAAAACTTGTTCATTTGGAAATATATATGTATTTATACACATACTCAGGTGACAAGAATATTTAATTTAGATGATAAATTTTGTTTTTAAATTGAATTTAAATTTCATCATGTTTTCATTAAGTGGTTCAAATTTTTATTTTATTTTATATCACTGGTTATTTTTTCTTTACATTTCATCTGTCATGCCAATGTTTCAGTACATACTTGTAATTTGGTGTAATTTATTGAATTTACATTTTGGTGTTTCTTGAAACTGAGATATTGTTTTCATTATTGTCATATATATTTGTCAAAAGGAGAAACACCATCAAACTGTCAATGAAGTTTGTTAAACCTTATCAAAAATATGATAAATGACTTGACTATATACTATTATCTTCTCTTGTTATAATTTTACCCAAACGAGACAATTTCATTTTCAATAATTATCAGCATATTCATTATCTCTTGTCATCAGTTACACACATCATTATATTAGTAGCTAATTCTCTTTTCCATGTGTTTTATTAGATATGACAGACAAAGATTGTTTATTCAGTTTTTATTTGTTTTTTTCCTACTAACAACTAAGATTCTGCAAACATGGATCAACGCTGTATAAAAAGTGTCTGAAGTTTTCTTATTTGTAGTTTGAGTACTTTGAATCATTTTGTATTATTATCAAGAATACCAATTGGTATTAGTGTTATTGAAGAACATTGTGAATGAATGAAATAAACCAAGTGTCTGTTACTCTTGGAGTTGGAATCTTAAAAGGTATCCAGCACTTGGTTACAATTTCTACTTCAGATGATGTTGCAGTTTTCAAACAGTATTCTTAGCATTTGAAATTTTAATCCATTACACATGATGTCATTACAATGAGATGAAAATGTTTATTTAAAAATTTACAATGTTCTTTTGTAATCCCACAATTTTCTGGATTTCAAACATAACACTAAAAATTATATTCTTCATGAAGGGTAAAAGTACTCAAACTTCAACAAAAATTATTGGTGTGTATATATATATATATATATATATATATATTGTGTGTTTTCTTGAATCATTTCATTGTTCATATTTCAATTTCAATCATGTATCATTATAATCTAAATTTGTGTGTGTAAACTTTATAAATTATTATGGCATGCAATATTGTCATTTATCATTTAATGTACAAACTTGGGAGAGAAATAATACTGTAGTTGGTAGCTTCATTAAATATTAACTGCTTGCTCACTTATGTTCCACTATGTATACTTCTAAATTTTATCCATAATTATGTATCTTGACAGATATTTACAATTCAAGTTTGTGCAGAAAAAAATATATAGTTAAACCTTTTTTGGCTCTGCAATATAACTATTACCAATTCTTTTTTTTTCTCAGATAAGGGCAATATATGAATTATTTGTTATCTATGCACATATACAAATTATCTTCTATCAAGGGAGTTGTGTTGAGTATTCTGATGTGAGTTTGCAGCAGCTCTGAGAGTAATCTACACACATTTATAGATTGTTATATAAAGTGCTTAACAACAAGGGAATATTATTCATTAAACTTTGCTAAGTCTGAATACACAGGTGTTTGATTGCTTTACAGTTTCAGAAAGGCTAGTTTCTTTCCATGAATTTTAGTTTAAAAAAACGCCTGATTTTATTAAATGATCTATATACATGATGATGCAGAAAAATGTTCTTGGCTTAACCAAAAAGGAATTTTTTTTTTTTAATTTCAAGAAATTTGTAAAGTGTATATTGAACTTCAGTTCAGGATGAATATGTAGAAAAGCATGTATTTTCATGGTTCCAGATGAGGTCAATAACTTGTATGTGTATATATATATATATATATATATATATATATATATATATATATGGTTATTTGATGCCTGGAGGCTAGAGAATCACATTAATTTTATGTTCATATTTAAACATTTTTGTGTAATATTTTCTTACAAATTTTTTAAACAGATTTATTTGACCCATAGATAGGACCCTAACCAATATTACGATTCTGAGTCAGTGGACATGGGAGTAATGACAATGAAGAAGATCTCCAGAACTGGAGACTCACCATCTGATACAGTTTAATGACATACTCAGGAGCTCTTTTTTTGTGAGGGAAAGGGTCTTACCCTCTCTGCAGGAGATACAGTCAGTGTATTTTAATCCCAACAGACTGGGTACTTTTTAATTTGAATGACAATTGATTTATTGATTTTAAAACATTTTTGTTTTGTCTAGATTTTTATTAACTAAACAATGAGATTTGTAATTTTACGTCACCAGCTTGAAGAACTACCTAAAAACCTAATGATTAGCTCTTTTAGTTATACAAATGATTTGATTTTTACACATCTATCTTATCAAATAATCACCTTAATTTTCATATAATACTGGGTGACCTGAGAATTCATTCATTTTCCATTGTAACAGCTGTCCATGAGGATATTGATATTTCTGATTGAAAAGGAGTAAAGGATTCTAATCATCATTTCATAGTTATCTCTATCATTTTGAGAATGAAGACAATTAAAAATGATGTTGAGGATGAATACAGACTTTACAAAAATAACATTTAATTGCAAATTGGACTGGAAATTGCTTTATTTTCTAAGTTATTGTATTTTAAGTATATTGCTTTAATAAAAAAAATCTTGATATGATTTGCTGTTTTTACTGGGTTTGGAGAAGTGAAGATGAACTCATAAGCAACATTCTCTTATGGATCCCTACTATTTTGAACAAATCCTGTAAGCAGAACCCCACAAAACAGCATTTGTACAGCCACTTGCCTCCCATCTCAGAAACTATCCAAGTAAGATGAACAAGACATGCTGGGGAAGCAGAGATGAACTCATAAGCAACATTATCTTGTAGATTCCTACACATTATCTTGTAGATTCCTACACATGGACAAAGCAGTGTCAGCAAACTAGCAAACTTATATACATCATCTCTGTGCGGACACTGGGTGCAGTCTACAGGACCTACCAGGATTAATAGACAATAGGGAAAAAGGACAAGATAGTCAGGTAACTCCATGCTATCAGCATGATTTGATGGTCTTATATATATATATATATATATATACACGCACGTGCAAATATAAATTTTATCGTTGTATAGATTTAATTCTTCAAATGGACTAATTATCTGCTTTTCATGATTGGGAAGAATTTGTTTGTTCTCAATAGATAGTTTGATTATGCATTCACCCAATTCCTCTCGGCTGGAAGTGACAAAGTATCAAATCTTTTTTTAAGCAGAGCACGACTTGTTTGAATTCAGAGTTTTTTTCCTTTTCCGTTTAAAAGAAAAAAATTCTGAATTGCTTAACTGAGGCTGAAGAACACAGTTTGCCCTACTATTTACCCATAGCTGGGAGAGAACAGATGAATTCATGCCTTTCCCTTAAGGAAATGCAAACAGCCTGTCCAGGGTTTGAACTTCATTTACCAATTCCATTTCCTATGGTGATAACCATTTCACTAATTTGATGTATAATGATTGAAGTTCGTAAGCATCCATATTGAACTCAAGCCCAGTTGTCTGGGGAGGGAGTACTGTAGAATACACTGACTGCATCTCTGCAGAGGGGTAAGACCCTCTTCTCACGAGTGTCCTGTATATGACACTATATAATCTGATAGCATGCTCCAGTCCTGGAGCTTTGGGAAATGCAAATTATTCCTTCATTGCTGTTGCTCCAAGGTCCACTCTGACCTGGAGTGGTAGGACTTGATCAGGTGCTATCAGTCATATAGAATTGTTTGACATTTAAACTGTGTACAAATAAATGACTTAAGTTAAATCGAATTCTTAGAAATAGAAGTTTTACCATTTAACTGTGTGTAAACAAATGATTGATGTTTAATTAAATCATTAGTGATACATAGCAATACTTGGAACCATTTAACTGTGTGCAAATAAAACTATTAGTGTGGGGTACTTAAAACCGTTTACCTGTATGCAAAATAAAATTATTAGTATTACATAGCAATATTTAGAACCATTTGACTGCAAATGAATGAATAGTGTTAAATAGAATAATTTGTATTTAATATCAATATTTGAAACCACTTCACTGTGTGTAAACAAATTAATATTGAATAGAAATATTTGTGTTAGATTGCAATAACTAAAACCATGTAACTGTATAGAAACAATAGCAGTACTTGTATACAAGCAAATTAGTTTTAACTCATTTTAAAATAACATTACCTACAAACTATTCACTCACAAATAATATATATATATATATATATATATAACCATTTAGTGTGCAAACAAATGACTGATGTTAAATTGTTAGTGTTCCATAGCAATACTTGAAATCATTTAACCAAGTTCAAACAAATAATTAATAGTAAGCAAAAGTAAAGAAGTATTGCCAAAGATTATGGTCAATATTTTCTTATTAGATCAGCCACCCAGAATTTTCTAATATGACCAATTTTGTTATTTTTGATAATCTCAAAGCCGGCTGTGACGGGAGTTTATTTTTCGGGGCAGTCTGGCACTTGATCCCTCGCAAAATAAGTCCCAGTTAAGATTCCTTCTTCAGGCACATGGGAACTGGCAGATAATGTGGGGGTTAATTTGGGGCTAGACTGACCGCCGCTGGCAAGGGGTTTCCAAATTTCACGTTACACACACCCACCAGGCCACTTTGTCTTCGTACCCACTAGGCTAACAGAAGACATGGACCTCTAGGTTTATATATATTATTATTTATCGTAGTCGACAATTTCAATTTCCCGTGTAATGTTTTTGAAGGTGAATAAGACATTTAGCGAGAATAAATTGAGGCGAAATGAAGCTGAAAAGGAACATGCAAAAGAAGGCAACTTGATAGGCAAACAATATAACGAATAAATTTCGACACGAGGAGACATTTAAAATATAACAAAGTTTTTGATACGTGCAGGCCAAACAAATATTTAAGATGCCGGCTATGTTACCAGCAGACAAGACTTCAACACAAATGTCTCTCTTTCGTTTTTTCTCTCTTTTCTGTCTTTTCTCTTGAACCTTGAAAAGGTAGCAAAGTCCATTCATATGTTTAGAGTTTATGAAATGAATCTTTTCATTCTATTTCTCTTCTTTCCTTAATGCATATAATTCTCTATATGCTTCTTTCTTTGAATTGAGAGGGAGAGCATACAATTGCAATACTTAGCAGGGGTGGAGGGAGAAAACGGTTTTAAGGTTTACTTAACTTCTTCGACGGGTTTCTTCGCAGAGTATTTTTTAACGGGCTTGCGGGATTCTGTAGAGCTCAGCTTGAAGGCATCTGTTATCTCCTATCCAAGAACTCTATTTCTGTTTCTTCGCCCGGAGTTTTGGCATGAGATCCACACGTCCTTTCACGGCGACCTCCGTCCTAAAAACTGAATTCTTTCTTTTTCTATTTCCTCTGACGAAAAGGATACTACCTCCGGCTTTAGGGTTCTGGCCAATCATTTGGCCTCTTTCTTCTTCATCCACCTCCCCCTGTCATGCTATTCATTCGGACTACTATACGGACCTCTACGTCCCTTTCTCTATTCAACCGGTTGGTGTTATGGAGTGCAGATAGCTTGACCTACATTCTAATTTCCTCTTTTAACGGTCAATCTTTGAGGCCTGTTAATTCAAACACGGAGGGGTATTGGGAAATTGATCTTACCTCTCTCCTCTCAGTGGTAGACCACGTGACACGGCCCAGATGGCATCTCCTGTCTGTCTGGTCATCTTTCCTAATTTTAATCTCAATTTATTTTCTCTGTTTAAATAATATCAAGCTATCAAGATTCTCTTATCGGACCTACCTGGTCATTTCCTTAAGGAAAACAAATCCGTACACTTCTCTGACGACTCAGGAGTAAACCAAACATTTTTTCGCCTTTCCAAGTTGTCTTATCCTTTGGATTTCACATGATTTCTTTTTCTAGTGCCTTAGATTTTCTCAAGAAGAGTACGACCATACATCTTTCCACATGGTCTGCTTGCCCTCAACTGATTAACCCTTTTTTCAGGTGTCACCGAAGTCATTCTATCTTTTGGATTTCTAAATGATTTTTCTTTGTCCAGATAATATTTAAGCAATTAAGAATACAACTTTTACTTTTTTGACTCAGTCTGCTTACTTTCAATTGATTATTCCCACTTCTAAATTCCAGTGTCACGATATGAGATTTCAATTTTTTTCTGTGTTTTTCTCTTTTTCTTCTCTTTTTTTTTTCCAGGTAGTGACCGACAAAAAGCAATGAGGAGGGAAGAAAAATCTCTTCTCATTAATTTCTATTTAATTTACTCTACTCACTTTTTAAACCGTACTTGGGGATTTCTCAGTGGATATAAAATATAGACCAATAAAATGAATGTGGTTTAAAATTCAACTATATTTACACATAGAACGAGGAATTTGCCTATAGTTACACATGGCAGTAAATTATTTCTACTGGTATTACTTACCGTATATACTTGTGTATCATGCGACTTTCTGAGACCTTAATTTTAACCTATTTTTTGGAGGTCGCACCAAAGTCGAGATACAAACTTTATGTGTGGAAATAGTTGCCAAGGTTTAGCCTGGGCCAATTAGTACGCCTGCAAAAGTCAACAAATAGTCCCGGATGATACTTGAGTCTATGTGGCACCCATTTTACATACATGTTTTTTTAAGATGATCACTAATGTTCATAAATTCAATATGGCTTGGACTTAGGCTGAAAAATTCGAACCAAAATAAAAATGTAAACATAAATAAGAGTGTGTTATGACGGACGAATGTAACCAATGCTAACGCTCAATTTAAAAAACTTTTTAGAGTCTACATGTCGGACAAGATCAAAGACCGATGGCGCCTGCTAACCCTCGCCACAGGCGAAGCGAGCCAGCTAATAACAACATACACCCACTCACCTCCTGACCCTTATCTGGTGGAAGAAGAGAAGATATATCTCTTCTAACCCATCGACTTTGTTTATTGATTAAAAAAAAAGATAGGTTTGTGATAACAGTCAAGCGAGCGAGAGTTTTGGGTAGTAGCAGAGACGCAGGTACAAATAGACGAAAGGTATTCAATTATAATAAGCTTATCACACCTTTGTAACCTGTTATAAATTGTACATTAATAATAAGATATTTGAAAGACAATTTTGAGGCACTTAAACTTCTTATTTGTTACTTTTGCTGACTTTTTGTTTCACTTAAGAATTTTCGTTCACTATCTTCCAATATAGGCTCGGTAAGCGTATATGCTGACAAACTCAATACTACCCCAACTACAGTTGCATTCACATCAAAGATATTTTCGACAAAACTCCCAAGAAAATTTTTCATCGAAGAATATAACTTTATATTATAAAAGAAACAATTGGTAACTCTTTTTTGTTTGGATTTATCTTTTTATAGTAATAAGTTGAGTTTGTAATAATATGCATTCATTTCTAATTGATAAAGGGCATAAAACTTCTAAAGAAAAAAGTAATGGATTAGTTGTCTTAGTAATCAAAATCTCATCTGGATTTTTATTTAATCAGTCTAGATTTATTTTCATGAAAAATATTTTTAATGATGTGGTCGACTCTTTAATTAAATTCTATCCAAAATCTCAAATTTGGCTTTCTTTCTCAGAAAGATTACCGACCCTTATCCTATACTATTACATAAAACTTTTTATTTCCAATAGTTTTAGTATATATATATATATATATATATATATATATATATATATATATAAGTCGTCTATGATAGGAATAAGCATTTACTCTTACTCTCTTTCTCTGTCATTCTCACTCATTGGCAATTAAATTCTCTCAAGAACACAAAGAAATTTTTTGTATTTTTACTCATAGGAAAATAATAATAAAATGTCTAGGAGAAATACAGAAAACAATGTTTTCATGGTGTTAATTTCGGCATGGAACAAATAGATTATAAGAAAATTACGAGTTATCTTCTAGACGGCTGTGTATCCGGATGTAGGAGAGACTGAGAGTAGAGGGAGAAGGCAGGGTGGAAGGGACTTGAGCAAATGACTTCGGCACGACCAGACGAGGCAGAAGCGACTAAGGTCTCCGTGAAGTGAGAATATGGGAAATTTTAACTACACCTCCATATGGGTCATAAGAAAGAATGAGCAGCGCACTAAGACGTTTAAATACGTTTATATAAGAAGTACGAAAGAGTTACTAAAGCATACTCCTTTAGCGGTCAATAGTCTTTAAGAGATCAAAGTTAAAATTATAATACACTTATCTGTAGTTGGTGAATGTCCTGTTGTCTTTCTGTATATTTTCTGGTTGTGTTCAAGACTGTTTTAAGAGGGCTGTGGACGCTTGTTTTCGTAGGGCTCAAAATTGTCGTCTGGATTCTATTTGTACAGTTGAGTGGTCTGCTAACACCCCCAGTTACGAAGCTGTCGTTTTAACCATATCTCGCCTCATGGAGACTTTAATCGCTCTTGGCTCTGTATTTACCATACGTCCCACAAGGTGGGTCCGGTCGCAGGGCCGAAGCCCACACGCGTCCGGCAAGGCCAAAAATACCTTCAGCCCCGTCGGCATTCCCCTTATTAGGGGCGCCAGGCAATAAACCCAACCCCCAGAAGAGGGTAAAAGCCTGGGGGGATGGCCCCCTAAGGCCAGAGGAACTCTCCAGTGCCGAGGCACACCCGGCAGAACCGCCCAGAGGTAAGATGGCCTACTGAATGCAACCCAACAACTGGAGAGGAAAGATCATAAACGATCTCTAGGAGCGTCGTGAGACTTCTTTAGTCGCTCTTGCCTCGTCTGGTCGTGCTGAAGTCTCTTCTGTTCTGCCTTCTCCCCCTACCCTCAGCCTCTCCTACATCCGGGTACACAGCCGTCTAGAGGATAACTCGTAATTTTCTTATAAGATTTTCTCAGTAAGCGATTGATATGACAATGTGGGATCTGTAAAATCAACTTTACTTTTTCTACTGCATAGAGATGTTATGAACATTTTTATTAACTTCTTTCAATGGTATCACTTGAAGTTATCAAGATGTTGGATGCTTGATTACTGTGATTTCAATCTTGTCATAAGTTATGTTTATTTACTAAACTTACCATTTCCCTAGTGGACAAGTTTGCTGCTACCTAATTTTGAGATCTGATTGGAACTGGTGCTTTCAATGTAAAGTAAGTAAGTAAAGTTGGCGACTGTAGTCGAAGGCGACTCGAAGGCTCCCTTTTCAATAGCTACTACACTTAGTTGTAGGGGAGGACGCTACTCCTTTCCCTGGATTACTCCACTTTACCCTTCATACGTACCTTATAATGCTGAGTGTTAAGCAAAGAGGTATCAAGTACCATTTTTTAAAGTCTTTGGTGTGACTCGACCTGGGATTGAACCCTAGTCTCCCAGACCATTGGCAAACACTCAACCCACTGGGCCTCATTCTTATTATATATTAATTGTCCTGACTGACAAAAAGATAATTGTTTACTTATTTATTAGTATAAAAATGGCAAGGTTATGGATCAGCACACAAATATTACATGATCCTTTCTATGATCAGTAAAGTATTTTTAACGAGGGAAATCCTATAATTACTTTGAAAACTAAAGAAAATGCTCGTGGAAATAGACACAGCGATCTGAGTAGAAATTCTGGACGAAGGGGAAAGGTATGCATCTAGCTGTTCTCTTTCCAATTATTGGTGAATATTAGGACAGACTGGGCTCTTTTGTATAGCATCCGGTCAAGTAGAAGAAAAACTGAATTCCAACCTTTTAATCTCTGCCTAAAAACTGACCTTGTGTTGCATCCTGTCTGTGGTGGAGGGATTGGATAAATACATACTGAAAAAAACTATAAAATCCAAAAGATCATAGAATAAAATCCCTAAAGAGTAATGATTTTATAAAATGATAGTTATTTCAACATTTCATAGAGCTTTAAAATGATAAATATTTGTACTTAACATTAAGAATTATATAATGAATGCAAAAACCATGTTACCATTAAAGGATTTTCATTACTCCGTGTGTGTGTGTATATGTATCAATTTGCTAATACATTGTAAAAAAAACTGTTTGGTTGAGAGGAACAAGCATGCAAATAACTAATAATGCTTCATGTTGCTATAACAACATAGTTTCTAATTACGTTAAGGAGAGATCGAATTGCATGACTGATATATAGTCACGTTATGTTTTATATAAAATTATACAATGACCATTTATCACATTATATCACCAGTATTTTGTAAGGAATTAGCTTTTCATTTTAATATTAACCAGATGAATGAGTAAAAAAAAAACTCCAAAAAACATGCCTGAATATACTCTTGTAATAAACGACTTTTTAATTCCAATTTTTCACTTAAAAACAAGGGTCGTTCGTTACACGAGATATGTTTTTGTAACATCGAAGCATACTTTGTTTCTATGCCTAATCTTAGCATAATATCAATCCAAAGTATTCTCGCATATCCTATTACTCAACCAAGGCTATTAAGATAATAAAGTTTTCACTTGATTTTATTTACCATTCGTAACACTTTTGTATATAATATGTACAAATATTATAACTAGTAAACAAGTTTGTAAGATCTTCAAATATTTTTGTAGGCTATCATTGCCAAAAATTAAAGGTCGTTTATTACATTCAATATATGATAAAAACACCTTTTTTTTGGCTAAGAATTACGGGTTGTTCATTACATAAAGTCCATTGATTGAATATACGCAGTAGTTAGTAAAAATTAAAAAAATTCAATCATGAAACTAAAGAAAAATCTCTATTTTCACTACTATTGTGACCTTGTGCCAGACTAGATTCAGCTTTGTAAATAAATAAATGCATATTAAATTTTGCTACAAAATCAATGATTTTTTCGTTGCCATTGGTTCATGTTATGAAGAATTTAGTTACATAATTAAATTAACTGCTTGGTTCATTATTTGCTAGATTTTATCAGTATGCAAGTTGTTGTTCATTACTAGCACAAATGAATATCCAATGATGATGACTACATGGAAAAACAGTGTTTTATAACTGAATGATTGCTCTATCTTAAGGTGTTATTGTGTTCCCTATATCTGTAATAGTTTCCATGAAAATAAATAAGAGGCTTTACTTTTGCAGTATCTTTTGTGCATACCATTTGAAGCATTGATACCATAATTTTATTATTTTTACTCACTGAATCTTTTCTTAGAGCTTTCTTAAACATTTGAATAAGTTTGTACAGATGAATATCCAAGTTTCAAGGAAAACTTTGTATGTTCATTGTGAATGACATAGTACCCAAGCTAACAAAATGGTATCTCATTGCCAACCCCATGAAAGAGTGTCCCCTCTGATTGGTTGTCAAGTTATATCAAGTTAGAAGAAACAATTCTCTAGATATTTGAATTAGTTGAATATTTTCCACTCACTGTGCGTTTGTATGTTTGTTTGTAAATAAATGAAATATATAAGGGTCTGCTGAAAAGTCCATTGGCTAACTGAATTTCTCATGGAATGTGACTAAATGAAGTTTACTTTTCAACATAGTCTTTCTTACAGTCCAGACAATTCTTACATTGGTCTTGTAGTACTTGGATCCCATAGGTAAAAAAAGTCAACCACAGATATATATATATATATATATATATATATATATATATATACTGGATGTAGTTTGGAGGACCTGCCAGGAGTGATGGATAATAGGGACAGATGGTAAGAGAGGGTCAGGGAAGTCTGCATGACTTGATATATTATTTATGTGTATCTGTGTAAATAAATGAAAGTTCTTTTGAAATTTAGTATGATACAGTATTCTGAATTCCATATGAAAAATACAATATTTAATTTAGAAAAAAAAAATTTGACATTGGGATTATATATTAGATGTGTGCAAAATCTCATTTTTGGTGGGGAGGAGCGTTGTTTTTAAAGAATTTGAAACTGAACTTTTTTTAAATTAGAAAATGCTAGAAATCTTTGTATACACCTATTTATATATTACGAACATTTTTATTGTGTTTATTAGTGTATATGTAACAATAACCACAAAATATGGCACATTATAGCCATATTTTTATTAGAGCAATACACTCAAAATGATCTTACCTAGAGAATAAAGCAATATCCAGTCCAATTTGCAGCTTAATGATAATTTTTCGACATTTGCACTCATGTTGAATATCATTTTTTAATCATCCAAATTTTCAATATAAGAGATAACTATTAAAATGCTAATTAGGATTTTTGTTTTCTTTGTTAAATAACATATCAACCTTCATGTGTTATTTAATCCTAAAACTTTTTTTTGTTGTAGAACAGTTGTGATACTGTTTAATCCATAGCTGATGGGGGAGGATAAGGGAGTTAATACCTTTCTCTAGGGTATTAGTCTGAAAGTGAATGAAATAGTGTGATTAGAGTTTGAACTCACTTACTTTGAGGCCACAGTCCATCACTTTAGCCATTATGCCATGCAGACTCACCCTTATAATTTTTTTCTTTCTTTTCTGAGTAGAAATTTCAGTATCATCACAGACTATTATTATAACTGGAACAGACCATGTTCACTGAGCATTTACCATAATTGTTTGTGTATAAAATGAACTCAAGGATAACAGGCACCCCTAACAAAATTCTGAAAAAATAAAAATTAGACATAACTGACATTTTAGAATTTGTAGCAGCTAAATTGAATTTAAATTTAGCCTTTCTTCAACTTTTTTTCGGTTTATACTGTGTAAAGATTAGAATTTATATTGTTTATGTTATTTTTTCATACCGGGACATTGGCCCAGTGGTTAGAGTGTTCGCCAATGGCCCGGGAGACCTGGGTTCAATCCCAGGTCGAGTCATACCAAAGACTTTAAAAATGGTACTTGATACCACCTTGCTTAACACTCAGCATTATAAGGTACGGTTCAAGGGTAAAGTGGAGCAATCCTGGGAATGGAGTAGCGCCCTCCCCTACACCTTGGTGTAGTAGCTATTGAAAAGGGAGCCTTCGGGTCACCCTCGACTATGGTCGCTAACTTTACTTTTATGTTATTTTTTAAAATGCAAAATTTATACTGTATTTAGAGCAAATACATGGACATGTTCACACAAAAATGCAACAAGTTTGTTGCAAAAATAAACTTGTATTAGGTGAAACAAAATTATGAAGAGGTGTCTTCATAGTGTAATGGTTAAAGCACTGGACTGTGGAATCGTAGTGAGTTCAAAAAATCATATAATCATTCAATCAGCATTCTTTTACAAAAAAGTATCACATGTTTGGCACAAGCAATGATGTTTAAATATATGGAACTTTTATGAGATACAACAAATTAAAATGAAGAAGAGTGCTGATTGAATGATTTTTCTTTGTATATATTTTCCTTTTCCCTTGTTATTGTATCTCATTAAACATCCATTGTTGTTTTATCAATACTTGTTTCACCATCTTAAAGCCATGATAAAGGTTCATTAAAACTGAAACGTTTTAACGTCACTTTCCTTCATGATAAATTCATCACTTTTGGATTTCTTTGGTTTTCTATTTTTTACATACTGTTGGATTCCTATCCATTATTTACTTCCACATTCCTCGTGTATAATACACACTCCTAGCTTTTGGGCTGAAAAATCTGGAAAAGTAGTTTATCTTATACACAAAAAATTATGGTAGTTATAAATATATTATATTTATAATTAGATTAAAAAAATATTTGTCTACTGATTCATTTACAAATGACTGATTATGTTTAATTGATTATTTTGCTACTTGAAAGGTGAGGAACTCTTTGTTGGAATCTGAAAACCAAACAATAATTTTAGATTAAGTAATTAACTCAGGTGAAATATTGACTTGGTGTTACCACCCAAAAATAATGAATTCTAATTTAATCTAGATTTATCTAATTTAGATAATTAGATCATAGTTTGCTGGTGATTTAGGCTCTGCTTTTTGTACTTGCACACATATACATCTGGAATTTTCCAAACTGGGCTGTAATTGGATTGTGTTATCTCCTTTGGTATATTCTTGTTTTCAGGTGGGATTTGACAAAATGAGGAATGTGAACCTAAATCTTGTGACACTGGTTAGGGAATGCTTTTGACCTTGCCTGTGTATTCACCCATTCCTTCCATTATGAGCCGGATGTAACACAAGGTCAATTTTTAAGTAGAATACAGCTGGTTTGAATTCAGTTTTCTTTCTCCAAGACTTGTTGTCTTACCAAGTTTAGAGAGTCCGATTTGGCATATTATTTATCCATAGCTGGGTGGCAGATAAATTCAGGTCTTTCTCAAGGGAATTAGCACAAAGTGAAATACTTTCGACCTTGTCCAGGATTTGAACTTAGGTTGGCAATTCTTTTTCTTATAATGATAACCATTATTCTAAGTGCGTCTCTCTCTCTCTCTCTTATATATATACACCCAACCCCTTACAGCTCAGTTGACTGGGACTTTGCAGAGGGGTAAGATCCCCTTACCAATGAGTGTCCTAGATATGACATTAAACAATCTAAGGGTGGAGCTTTGGAGGATGTGGAGTATCCCTTCATTGCCATTGCTCCCAGGACCACTCTGACTCAGATTGGTAGCACCTGTAAAGGTCCTATCAATGGGTCAAATAGAGCTGTTTGAGATTTAAACTGAGTGTAAACAAATAACTTTTGCTAAATTGAATTGTTTGAAATAGAACTGTTTGCTTATATAATTGTATGTAAAGAGATGACTGATGTTTAATTGAATTGTTAGTGATACATAGTAATACTTGGAACCATTTAACTATCTGCAATTAAATGAATTTTGTTGAATAGAATAATTAGTGTTGAATAGCAGTACTTGTAACCATTTCGCTGTGTGCAAACAGATGTTTAATATTGAACAAAATTATAAGTGTTAGATAGCAATATTTGAAACCATTTAACTGAGTGCAAAAAAATGACTCGAGGTTCTTTTAAAAATGCTATCAACAAAATGTGTTTACAAATAGTATATATTGAATATATATGTATTGATAAGATTTGGTATTAAATAGCCTGCAGTGGCTGATATGCCATAAAACTCAACCTAACCAACCTCTTAGCATGAGCGGGATTCAACACAAGGTTAATTTTTAAGCAGTGTACTGGTTTGAATTTTAAGTTTTCTTTCTACTAGACCAGTTGCCATACCAAGGTTATAGAGCCCAGTTCACCCTATTTACCCATAGCTGGATGGAGAATAATTGGATCCATACCTTTTGCAGGAGTATTAGCACTATGTGAAATGCAAAAAGACTTGTCCAGGATTTGAACTTGATTACCATATGCATTTCCTACAACAGTAACTATTTCACCATGAGCAACTCCTTATATATATATATATATATATATATATATATATATATATATATAAATTTGGCAATGTAGTCCAGGGCAGTCTGAAGGCTCCCTTTTCCATAGCTACTACACTGAGTTGTAGTGAGGACACTACTCCTTTCCCTAGATTGCTCCACTTTACTCTTGATCCATACCTTATAATGCTGAGTGTTAAGCAAGGTGTCATCAAATAACATTTTTTTGAGTCTCTGGTATGACTCTACTTAGGATTGAATCCTGGTCTCCTGGCCCATTGGTAAACACTCTACCTATTATATATATATATATATATATATATATATATATATATATATACACTACTACTACTAGTAACCCCCCCTCCTCTTAAAATATTGATAAATACCCTGAGTAATTCAAGTCTTTGACCAACATGATTATTTCACTGTTTAGTTATAGCTGTTATATTCATTGTTACAATTGGTATAGTATCTATGCAACTCTTCTGTTACAATTGGTATAGTATCTATGCAGCTCTGTTGAGGATCTAAGTCCCTTATTCTGGCATTTCTGCCTAGGATCAGTTTGTAGTAGCTGTACATGTAGAAAATTAACCTAATATATTAAAGGAAAAATGAAAATCATTATATACATAGTTATGACAACACAGAATTATACCCCCCACTCTCCTTACTAATATTTTGTGTGTATGGCTCATTCATCTCTGTGTCACAAACCTTGAGTAAGGCATGTTGAAGGCGATCCTGAAAGAAAGCACTTTGAAACTACCCTTGACTAATATTGCCTCTTCAGATGAAAATGAATATTGCCTCTTCAGATAAAAATGAAACGCACATTATATGCACAGACAGCATTAAAGAAAATCATTAAATTGTGATCTTTTCAGTTTTGTTTGAGAATGTAAAATGCTTGATAACTGTAATTAAAACATTTGTTTTTCTTTTCAAGAAAAAAACATTCCTCATTGATTAACAATCAAAACATTGTATCTTTTTTTGTTAATCAATTGTTAAACATGAATTAATATCAATTACTTTTGATTCAATGTGTTAGTTTTTTTATGCAGCATGTAAAGACCATTTGTTGGTACTTATCAATTACTGGTATATCAATTTGAAGAATGGTTGACTGGTTATGTTCTATGCACATCAACCCTTGGCACTTATTTGATGCCAAACCCTGTTTCTACATATATATGAATGAAATAATTAGTAATTTGATTTCCACCTTATTTTTATTTTTTTTATTTTTATTTTATTTTTTTTATTTCTTATTTTCTGATTCTTATTTTTTATTTTATTTTTAATTACCTTATTTTATCTTCTGAATAAGAACTGAAACTCCACATTTGCTACTTTGTGACAGGAGGAAAGCATGTAAAGAGTCATCTGACGAGACGGAGAGTATAGCAATAATATTCTCCGCCGAAATAAATTTATTATGACGACTTAACCGAGTTTGAGTCTCCATTAAATTGTACTATATATATATATATATATATATATATATATATATATATATGCGTGTGTGATTTGTAAACAAATAGTTTATGGGTAACATTATTTTTAAATGAGCCAGAGCTCATTTGTTTGCACATAGTTAAATGGTTTTAAGTTTTGTTATTTATTATTTGCACACAGTTAACTGGTTTCAAGTATTTCTAATTTTAATAATTGTAAATGGTTTCAAGTATTGCTATCTAACACTAATAATTTTATTCACTGTTATTTATTTGTTGGCACACAGTTAAATGGTTTCAAGTATTGCTATATAATACTAATGATTGAATTTAACATTAATTATTTGTTCACATAGTTAAATGGTTTCATGTAAATGATTAAATAGTTCTATTTGATCTATAGATAGGATTCTAACTGGGTCAGAGTGGACCTGGAAGTAAGGACAATGAATCTATACTCCACATTCCTTTAAGCTTCAGAACTGGTACCTCACCATGTGATAGTTTAGTATCAAATTCAGGACACTTGTTGAAGTGAGGGGGGGTCTTATCCCTCTGATTGCTGAGATGCAATCAGCTTATTCTGTCGCATCAACTGACTGGGCTGGAATGTTAAGGTTGGTTGCATGTAAATTCAATACAATGTAAATGGAAGTTGTATAAAGGATAACCACTTGATATAACAGCAATGAAATTATTAATATATTCAGGGAGATGAATGAAAAATATACATGTAGAAATAGGTGTACAAAATATTACTTAATGGTTAAGTTTTGGTGTTCTGTATGGTATAATGGTTAGTGAACCTAGTTAGCAGACACTTTTTAGTGAGTTTGATTCTAAGTACCCTTTTCTTCTGGTCTGGTGTTAAACTAAGAAGAGGAACCCTTATGGCATAATGGCTAAAGTGATAGACTTTTCCCTCAAAATTAATGAATTTAAATTCTAGTTGCACTATTATGTTCACTTTATGACTAATACCCTTGGGAAAGGTATGAACCTTCTTATACTCCCTTCAATGGGTTAAATAGTATCATTATTGTTCTATTAGGATAGCTTTTGGCATTAAATAACTCATGAAGATTGATATGCCATTAAGCAAAGAAACCAAAGCAAACCACCAAACTAAGTTTAGTAAATGACTATTAGGAAAGTTCCTTGTCATGATTATTTTGTTTTTTAGGTATTATGCATTGTATGTATTTATACAACTTTTCCACTGCTGGCAGGATGTGACATAAGGTCACTTTATAAGCAGAGTGAAACTAGATTGAATTGAGCTTTCCTTTAATTAGACTGGTTGCTTTACCTATGTTAAAGAACTCAGTATACCCTACTATTTACCCATAGCTGGTAGGAAAACAGATGGATTCATGTCTTTGGTAAGGGCATTATTGTGAATTAAAATGCAAGTAGCCTCGTCCAGGATTTGAACTTGGGTTGTTGATTTTATTTTCTATGATGATAACTGTTATGCTAAGTGCACCTCCTATACATTGTAAGAGAATACAAGATAGCTCATAGAAGAGAATGTGTTGTTGTTCATAATACTAAGCTTTGATGAGAAGCTGAAAAATTTGTTTAATTGTTACAATGGTTCCTTGAGTTTGCCTTATATTTTTGATTTCCCTTGGCAATAAGCTTCCTTTGTTAACTGGTTTTACCAGAGTATTGAATTCTGATCAAATGTGGACAATCAAATATTTTTGGGTGGGACAACAATAAGCAGTAGCATAAATTGTTATACTGGATACATTAGCAAATTATTGTTGTTTTGGTGATGTTAGCAAAATTTATGTAAGATCAAACAATTCTTTTGTAAGTTATTCATTTGGTTCTTTGGAGACATGCTTAGCATAACATTATCACCATAGAAAATGAAATTGGCAACTGGTGTTCAAATCTGGGATGAAGTTGTTTGCATTACACTTCATGCTAATGCCTTTGACAAGGCCATGAATCTATCTCTTCTTCCCCCCATCTCTGGGTAAATTGTAAAGTAGGTTGGGTTCTCTAGTCTTGGTAGGGCAACCAGTCTAGAAAAAAAAACTTTAAATTCAAACAGCTGTACTCTGCTTAAAAATTGACCTTGTGTTGCATCCTATCTGTAGTAGAGGGGTTGTATAAATATGTACATAAGGTTCTTTTAAAAGTTTCAAGAGAATTTAAGTTAGTTTTTTTCTTTTCTTTATAGGATTTTGCTCCAAATTATGTATATATGAAACATTTATATATTATCGAAATGCTTATTATTTTTGTATATATGAGTGTAACAGTAACTCAGCAACATTGACACATCATAGCTAGATTTTTATTTATATACTCAATGTTTTAACTTTAAAACAAACAATATCCTGTTGAACTATAATTGTACAGGGTATACATTCATGCTAAAGATAATCTTTTTTAACCATACAAATTCTTGATATAATGGAGATAATTATAAAATGTTAATTATAATTTTTTGCTCCTTTGTAAATAGAAGCCTTAATATTATTGACTGGATGTTATCTCTACATTAAATGGCAAGCCTCTGAAATTGGCAGACCAATTCATAATCCTCAATAGCAATATCTCATCTACTGAAAATCATGTCAACATATGCATTGAAAAGGCATGGACTGCTATTGACAGGTTATCAGTCAGATGGAAATCTGATCTTTCTGATAAAATAAAAAAAAGTTTTAGCTGTATCAGTACTACTGTATGGTTGCACTATCTAGTCTCTAACTAAAAGCTAGATGGAAACTACTCATGCTGTGTGCTGTTTTGAACAAATCCTGAAACCAGCACCTCATAAAACAACAGTTGTATGGCCACTTGCCTTCCATCTCACAAATCATCCAGGCAGAACAAACAAGACATGTTGGATAAACAGACAAACTCATAAGTGATGTTTTCCTGTAGGCTTCTACACATGGACACTCCAGTTTTAGCTGACTAGCAAAGACTTACATTCATCAGTGCTGTGTAGACATTGGAAGAAGTCTAGAGGACCTACCAAGAGAAATAGCTAATAGGGACAGATGGTGAGAGAAAGTCAAGGAAATCCATGCTATCAACATCATGATGATTTTAATAGAAACCCAGTGGATTCATGGGTTGTCTAGCATCAGGATGCAACGCAGTCAATTTTTAAGCAGAGTTTAACTGATTTGAATTCAGAGTATTCCTTCTAGACTGGTTGCTATATCAAAGTTAAAGAACCTATTCTGCCCAATAGCTACAAGAAGAATAATTAGATTCATACCTTTCCCAAGGGTATTAGTGCTATATGAAATGCAAACAGCCTTGTCAAAGATTGGAACTTTGTTTTCTAAGTCCATTTCCGACAATGATAACTATAGCGGTGATTGGGAATTAGTTATTTTCCCGAACACTATAGATTTTATGGCAACAGAAATGAATTACGAGACTTTGGTTTAACAACACACAAACGAAAATTCTTTATTTGCAGCTTTGAGGCGGTTTGTTCTTGGTGCTGCAAGACTCGTGGTGGTTAGGCTTGTTGGTTTTGGAGACGCGATAGCTTAATGGGATGTTGAGATGGCAGCGTGTCGTTGGACGTGTGAGGGAAGTATTCAAGGCCACCGTGTAGTTTTGTGTGTCTGGTATTTGTGGAGAGTAGGCGTTATCTCCATTAATGTGACCAGAGATGAAATGGGAGCTTGTCGAGAGCGAATTGGCGCTCGGATCGACATAGTTAATTTTTGTGGTGCTTGTGGAAGGCATGCTGAACGTATCTAATTCATATTCAACTGGGATTCCTTGGTCTAAAATATATTAGACGCAAGGAATCCATAAATCAGAAGGTTCCCTCGCTGAGTGTCCATGTTGCTGCTGCTAGGGTTAAAGCCACAGTGAGTTGTCCCGACTGGGTGGCTTGTTTAGCTAAAAAGCATCGCTAAGCAGGGGCGACCAGAGGCACTTCTGTTCTGGTCGCCATCTCAAGCCGAAGAGAGTGTGTTTGGCCGCTCACCCGTTTTGCTAGCCGGAAATGAAGGTCCGGGCTGAATAGAATATGTCATCCTGATTGGGTGAAATTCAGTGTTGAATTAAATAGCGCGCCAAAACAAAATATGAGATTTTCCTCTTCTCTACATAACCATTACACTGCAAGTATCTCCTATGTACCTTCATGGGTTGTCCTGTATATTACTCATGTTCTTATGTTTTTATATATGTAACTGTCACCCAGCAAAAATTTCTCACCTTAGAAAGATTTTTATTAAAGCAATTTACAGTTCAATTTGCAACTAATTAATATTTCAGAGAAATCTTCCTTTGTGCTGAATGCCATTTTTTTCTTTTTTTTAAAATTAATCCAAATTCTTAATGTAATAGAGATAACTATGAAATGCTAATTAGAAATTTTCATTCTTTTCTAAATGGAAGCATCAATCTTATCATGGACTGATGTTACAATGAAAACATAATGAGTTTTAAGGTTGTCAAGTAAAAATTAAATCTTTGACCTTTGGTGGGGCTTAGAATACACTGATTGTATTCTCTGTGGAGGCATAACACCTCCCGCTGCATCTAAAAAGTGCTGTTCTGTGTATGATATTAGACTGCATTTGATGGTGGGGCTCCAGTTCTGGAGGTGTGGGAAATGTAGAGTACTCCTTCATTGCCATTACTTCAAGGTTCACTCTAACCTGGAGTGATAGTAATATCTATTAGAATCCTCTCTATGGGTCAAATAGATCAGTTTAAAACTTATTTGTATTTCATAGGAAAGTGTGCAAAAACAAAACAAAAAAAACTCTCTTTAGAAACAACTATACAAAAAATTTAAATATGAATGTTAAACCACTTGCATCTCTGCAGAGGGGTAAGACCCCCACCACCAATGAGTAATGCTGGAGCTTCGGGAAATGCGGAGAACCCCTTCATTGCATCACTCCCTGGTCGACTCTAGCCCAGAGTGATAGCATCTGATAGGGTTCTATCTATGGGTTAGATAGAACTGTTTAACATTTAAACTAAGTATAAACAAATGACTTGTGCTAAATTGAATTGTTTGAAATAGAACTGTTTGATCACATAACTGTGTGTAAACAAATGACTGATGTTTAATTGAATTGTTAGTGATAATAACAATACTTGGAACCATTTAACTTTGTTGACTTATGCTAAATTGGATAGTTAGAAATAGAACTGTTTGATCAGGTAACTGTGTGTATCTAAAAATGTATTTACAAATTATATTTATATATATAAAAACAGGATGTGCCATTAAATAACTAATGATGGTTAAGATGCCAGAAAACCAAACCAAATGTGAATGTACAATGAATGTGATCCCTAACCTCTTGGTATAAAATAACCCTAGATGAGTTGACATGCTGTTAAAATCAATTGATCGTGGTCTATTGTTAATCTGGAAATGAATACCACAGTTCATTAAGTAAAAGGTTAGTTTCTTCACTAGTTATATTTTAAGTACATTTGCTTCTAGTTTGTGTTTATGAGTTGCTATGTTGACCTTGAATAAGATATCTTTCTTCTCTTACACCCAAAGCCATCTTAAGGGAATATAGTTAAGAAAATTGCAATAAATAATATATCTATAGTTCTTTTTCTTCCAAACTGATGTTAATGTTTGTGTTGTTGCTACCTACTCACAGATGGTCTACAGGTAGTCAACCCAGAAGTATTGCTACAGAGCATTCCTCTTGGGACTTTCTGGCCTTTTTTATTTTTTATTTTTTTGCTGCTATATCACATTACATGGAAACCAAACTTAGATGAAATGTAAATTATATTGCCTGTTGGCAGAAATGTTGTGACAAAAGAAAAAAAAAACATGGCAAGAATAAAAGGCATTTCCTGCTTGGCAAATACTTGTTTCCTCACATTATTCTCTACCAAATTGCTTCATACTTGCAGGTATAGCTTGATGGTTCAAGAAGTTTAAATGGAATGTGAAGGCACAGGTTTTCTCAAGGTAACCTTAAAGAGGTTAAAATGTCAACATTTAAAAATACAAGAATTGAAGTAATTAAGAATTCAGGAAATGTTTGTTTTTTCAAGAAATTGATAATAATTAGTTTCATCCTGAATCCTCAGATTACGAGTACTTCAGCTCACAAAATTCTCAAAAACAATTCAAACTTTTCTCCAAGATGTTGATATTTACCATTTTATTAAGAGGTTGTGAATAGTTGTTATATTAAGCATTTTATTAATAGTATATCTGATATAACCGGCTCATTGGCTTAGTAGGTAGAGTGTTTGTTAATGGCCCGGGAGACTTGGGTTCAATCCCAGGTTGTGTCATACCAAAGACTTTAAAAATGGTACTTGATACCTCCTTACTTAACACTCAGCAATATAAGGTATGTATTGAGGGTCAAGTGGAGTAATCCAGGGAAAAGGAGTAGCGCCCTCCCCTACACCTCGGAGTAGTAGCTATTGAAAAGGAAGCCTTCGGGTCATCCTCAACTATGGTTGCCAACTTTACTTACTTATATCTGATATGATCTTTCTGTGCTCAAAATATTTAGTCATTTAAATGACAGGAATATTTCCGATAGATTGGCACTTCTGTCAAGGATCATAGTATCTCTGTTATTTCCAAGCATTTTTGCTTAGGATCAGTGTAGTATCTCTACCTATAGAAATCTCATGTTTATTATTTAAAAACTGTAAGATATCCAATATGCAGATAAAAACAATTATGTCAAACAGTATAAGATTTAATTCTTCCTCAAAATAAGTAAAAAATTTTAAAAAAATGAAAGGAGAAATATATACACCTTACATAATAATAACAATAATAGTTGTAGTAGTTGTTATCATCAATGTGAATTTTCAGACCTATACCTACTGGTAACTTTCATTGAAGTTTGAGTGACAATTACTGATTTTATCTCACCAGGATTCTTCTTAGCATTCCAATTGATCTCAATAGTGCTGTGATTTGGATAAACTCAAGCAATCCTTCTCTTAATTTCCAGTTCCTCCAATATCTTTTCCTGGTTCTTTAGGATTGTTCCAAAGGCTCAGAAGTTATGGACAAAGAAAAAAGAAGTAAGAAAAAAGTTTCATTCTTTATCATATAGATAAGCAAGAAAAAAAAAGATTACTAATAAGGTGGGATACTTGAACCACTCAGAAGGAAATGGAAGTTCATTGATATTTTGGTTAGCTTCCTATAGAAAAAGTTTTTTGGGGAAAAACCTGTTGTTGATGCATAAATAATTGCAACCTCCTACATGCAAGTATTTTTCTTTTGATATATCAGACATGAGTATTGGTCTCAGAGCACTTTTTGTATATCTATGTTGACTTTTTTGGATGGTTCCATTACTAAACTGTCATTCTTGATCTGTATTATCTAGATACAATATTTTCATTGCTTAAATTTAACCAGCACATGCATAACTTTTAACTCTGCATAATCATTAATACAAGAAATCAATATATTGGTGGGTTGGGTTTCTTTGTTTGGCATATCAACCTTTTTGGGCTATTCAATGCCCAAACTATTCTTGGAGAAGAACAGCAGTGATACTATTTAACCTATAGCTGGTGGGGGTGGATAAGGATGTTCATACGTTTACCAAAGATATTAGTTTGAAAGTGAACATAAAAGTGTAACTAGAGTTTGAACTTGCTTACTTTGAGGCTGCATTCCAGCACTTTAGTCATCACACTATTGGATTTGCCCTCTAATCTTTCGGTGTGTTTTGTTTATACTATTATTCTTCTCATATTTGATGTCATCAAGACTCTAGGGGAAGTTTAATGTTTGGAACTAAATTTTCCATTTGCAGAACAGTGTACATATTGCAGCAAGTTTTCTAGAGGCATGCTTAGCGTAACAGTTATCATCCTAGGAAATAAACTTAGCTACCAAAGTTCAAATCCTGAATGAGACTATTTGCAATTCCCTTTGCACTAATTCCCATGAGAAAGACATAAAGCCATTTTTTCTCCTCTGACCCTGCTATGGGTAAATAGTTGGGAAGACTAGGTTTTTTAGCCTTGGTAAAGCAATAAATCTTGGAGAAGGAAAACTCTAAATTCAAACCAACTTTACTCTTCTAGACTGACCTTGTGTCACATCCTGTCCATGGCAAAGGGATTGGGTAAATACATACTAGTTATTTTCAGATATTATCCAATTAAAAATCTTTTTATTGTAAATATAGGAATTCTCAAGTTGTAACATGTTAAGATATTAAAACTTTAAAGAGTTTGTACTTTCATTCTTTGAACCCATTAGCCCAATATTTTACTATATATTGTAAGCCTAGGCCCAAGGAGATATAGTTATGTCAGTCAGACTTATTATTATGACCAATCACAGTTTTGCTTTTAATGTAATGATGGGATGACTTTAAACAAAGATGTCTGCTCTTTGAAGTGAAGTTTGTGTGTTCAGATAAGATACATAAAAAATATGGTATTTATTTGTCTTTTATGAGGCCAAATATGACAAAGGAAGGTTTATTATAAAATCTTAAAATGTATATATATAGGTGAGGACAAAAATTGCTCAGTCATTGACTTTTGTCATGAGCTTTAGACTGTGCCCTTACTCTTAGTGCCATAAGGATGTGCAGTCTAGAAGATGGAGCATCAGGAGTTACCCGACTTTAAAATGTATCAGCACTTACTTAACTCTGCTATGTTACTTTGCTTTATTCTAATGTGAAAAAACTGTTGCTAAATACACTCAATTTTTATTTTTTTATTTTGTAGTCACTTTTTCTTCAAGATCAGTTATTGTCTTTGAACTTTGTCTATGTGAACTTGATTGGTTGGTTAATTTTAATGGCATATCAACCCTTCTAGGTTATTTGATGTCAAATTCTGTTCACACACACACACACACACACTAGATATATAATATTTTTAAATGGATAGTTTGTAGTTAACATTTCAAACAAGCCAGAGCTCATTTGTTTGTAAACAGTTAAATCATTTCAAATATTGCTATCCAACGCAAATAATTTTATTTAGTATTAATCATTAGTTTGTACACAGTTAAATGGTTTTAAGTATTGATGCACTAACAATTCATTTCAAATCATTTGTTTGCACAAATTTGAATGGCTAAACAGTTCTATTTGATTCATAGATTTATCCCTAACAGATACTATCACCCTAGTCATTGAACCTGGGAGTAATGGCAATGAAGGAGTGCTTCACATTCTCTAAAGCTTCAGGTTTGGAGCCTCACCATCAGATGGTTTATTGTCATATCTAGGACACTCGTTGGGAAGGGCTTACCCCACTGCTGAGATGCAGTCAGCATATTTATTCTTCAGTCCTGGCTGACTGGGCTATATGTGAAATTGAATCAGTTAAAAAGACCTAAATGATGATATACCCATTGTGGTTATTTACTAATCTTTTTGCTTAGATATGGCTCAAGGCCATATGAAAGGGGCACCCAATGAGACTTGAACTCACTCGTGTAAGTTTGCTAGTCGAGCTTGCTAACCATTACACCACCAGAAGCGTCCTATGATATACCCATTGTGGCTTGTTTAGTTTGGACTAATTTCTTTTTCTCTTTTTTTTTCTTTTTTTTTTTCTTTTCTCTGTTTTTTGGAATTTACTTTCCATCTTTTGTCAAGAGTCTGTTATATTTTGGAATTTTGAACATACACTTTCTCTCCAAGCAGGAGAAAAAGAACAGTTACTAAACTGTGGTAATTAATCACTGGCTAAATATCTTAAATAGAGTTTTGCTCTGAATATTCTATTCATTCTCTACATTTTCTTTTTTTTTTTTTTTCTTTAAATTATTTATACCTAATTTTTTAAATATATATTAAAAATTATTTTCCCACTAATCTATCACAAAATCAGAAATATCGCTGGTATTTATTAATTCTTGTTGTTATTGATTATACTCACTGTTAACTTGACATTCTAAAAATAAGACAGCTGAGGAAGGTCAGAGGTTACAGAACAAAAATGTTATTAAAAAATTAAGTTAAGGAAACTAGTGCAAATGAATCAAAATGCCATGGTTACAACAAAAAAATCCGATGAAAACAGTGTTGTCTTATTTGGTTTGACTTGAGAAGCACTACACTCACAGGTGTGAGAGAATTTTGTCTGAAAGTGAAATATATATATTTCACCTAATGAAGTTAGGATGTGGAAGTTAATTATTCCATACTTAATTTAAGTTGAAATCACATTAAACTAGTTATAATAAAAATACTGTCTTTTGGTGATCAATGTTTAATGTTTAATGCATCCAGCTTTATCAATTGTTACTGTACAAGTAGAACTTAGATGTTCTGATTTCACTTTTTCAATTTATGATAAACAAAAATAAACTTTATGAGAATATAAGCTTCAAATTTGCAATCAGCTTTTTATGACTTTTAAAATTGGCAATAACTTAGCAGAATAAATATTTCTAAGATAACAGAATACGCATTGGGTTTCTATAGACTAATTAAAAGTAAGTAAAGAAACATTTTCAAAGTTTATACACCTGTTAGTCATAAAGAGCTCAGTTAAAAGCATCAAAGTAACTCAAGCATATGCCAAAGAGTATCCATCTGGCTTTTGCAAAAATCTATGTTCCATGATAAATGGAGTCAATCTAATCATTTCAGATCCTGTGAAATTTCTCTCTCTCTCTCTCACACACACACATTTGTGTGTGTATATATATGTATATATGTATATGTAAAGATTAACAAATACGATAAAACAAACAGAAATATTTCTTTTGCCTTATTTATTTTAAGTTTCAATAGTAGTTTGTCATCAGGAGAAAAGTTTTTGTGAAAATTTTTTTTTTAAAGTTTAAAAGTTGATATGCTATAAGAGAAGCAGTGAAAATGCAATAGTGATGTAGTGTGTTTATTTGTTGAATAAAAATTATTTTCTGATATCCAAGTGTCTTCAACTTATATATATATATATATAGAGAGAGAGAGAAAGCAAATCTTTTGGACATGATTCATTAAATATTACAGATAAGGATTATTTCTTAGTTGTCTAAATTTCTGGAACGAAGCTTGATGATTTTTATCATCAAGGGTTTTCAGACTATCATCTTCATCTTTATTGTTATTTCCACAACGTTTTGGCTGATATGTCCTCTGGCCTTCTTCAGGTGTTTGTCAAACTTCATGGAACTTTGAACTATGTCCTTTATTGAATCCACAGGGGTCGCCTGTTCTGATTCCTTTAGCCATAACCAGGTACAAGTGTTAAGTATTCCTGTATTGTTACTCACCTGCAGTCAGTTAGTTTGCAAAAGTTTGCAGCATTTTTATCTTAAAATATAGTTTTCTACTGTATTCAGTCAATCTTACATCTTCATAAAAAAGTGGCTACTGGTGCACAATATATACATATATAAAGTATTTCATAATTATGAGAGATCATCTGTGTTTCTTAGTGTTGTATCATCATAAGGAAAAGATAAACAGTGAAATAGAGTTAATTATTTATTAACTCAAGTGGTACAGTCCAACTAGTATTATAAGTCTCACGCTGTAGGTGTTACATCCAAAGTTGGTCTTACTACTGACTGACATCCTTCAGAGCTATCTTTCTGTCTCTGTTTCTTCGTGCTTAAGAGACACAGTGTCTTTTATACTTCCATGGTACCAGAAGTCACATGGTACAAGCCACTATACAACACTTAGTAAATCTGAATTTTTTTTTATTCATGAAATTTATTTGTAAACTCATAGGCATCTGTTTTAAAGATTATTTTGATTTAAAATCTTTCAAACCCAAGCTCTAAAATACTCTGTGTCTTGCTTTCTTTTTCTCTCACTGGTTTTGTAACCTGGTTTGTGGGTTTGCTACTCATATAGTGTGTCTTAGGTAAGAATAATCTGGTAGAGCTTATCCCTGTACTCAAGTTTTAAAAATACACATAAAATTAAGCATAAAACATATTTCAACCTTGCTCTGAACTATATCATTTTCATTTAAAAGCTAACTTATCATTCTGTCAAAAGTTGTGAATGCTTTTTATTGTTAGTATCTGATATTTTCCCTGAGTTTAAAATATTGGGCTTATAGTGTATAGTAAATACCACTCAGCCTGAAATTGCATGTTTATGAGTTCAAAGGGCTATTTTCAGTATTTTTTAATTTTCTGAATTGTTTGGCTTCAAATGATTTTAAAATGAATCAAATAGAATTGAATTAGCCTTTTCTGTTTACTGAATTTAAAGGATCAGTTTCTACATTGTGATCTTTATCATTGACTACAAAGACATTAATATTCATTCATCATGTATGATTATGTATGTATAATTTTTTTTTCTGTATGTTTTTCCTTTTAATGCATATTTCTCCTTAATCTCTCTCATAACCTTAAAGGAAATGCAAAACCTCTCATATATTTATCAATACTTTCAGCACCCAATATTTAATTGCTCCAATTTGACAGGTGCACTGTCCTTTGATGTGTAAGAAGAGAGTAAAGTAATCGTTTATAATCTCTTTTCCTACTTGGAATAACTTTCAGCTGTTATGTAATTCTATTGCCAAGAAAAGTATCATTATTGATAAGTTGCTGGATTCTGAAGATAAGATTTAAAAAAAGATAATGATGATGATCTTATCTTTAAATGGTTTTAGTTGTTCCTATTATTATTATTATTATTATTATTATTATTATTATTATTATTATTATTTTACTCCTTGAGAGTTTTTCAAATCAGCATTAGCTGATGGTTTTTCTTTGAAGTTTGAATGACAGCAAGTCTCCTCAAGTCTCCAGGACTCTTCTCAGTCTCCACTCATCCTCTTCTCAGTCTCCACTCATCCTCTTATTTCCAAGTCCTCCAGTCCCTTTAATAATCCTTTGGTCACACTACCAAAAGCACCAATTATAATTGGTATAAATATCACTTTCATTTTCCTCAGTTTTTTCAATTCCCTAGTAAGGTCAAGGTACTTATCCTTCTTTTCACTTTCTTTCAATTTTACTCTGTGGTCAGCTGGGACAGCAAAGTGCAGAATTTTGCAAGTTTTCTTTTTTTGTTGATTATTATAAGATCTAGTGATCTGGCCGAGATTAGGTGATCTATTTGTTTGCCAATGGTCCAGAAGACCGGGGTTCAATCCCAGGTCGAGTCATACCAAAGACTCAAAAAATGGTACTTGATGCTGCCTTGCTTAGCACTCAGCATTATAAGGTACAGATCATTGGTTAAAACCATTTTCTTATTAGTAAACAATTTAATGATTAGTGATTAATTGGACAAAACAACCAAACTTGATGTGATTTCTTAGTTGTGGGTATTGGTATATTTCAGAATGTGTGGTCAGACTCAAAGCTTATGCAGTGAATGCTAACAATTCTTGAAAATTTGATAGAAATCTATCCAAAATTAGCAAAACCTTAAAGACAGACATTTGGTGAATTTTAATAATAAATTTTGGCTTGTATTTTACTTCATATTCTTAATTTTAGTTACTTTTTACCACAACTCATTTTGGTCATTATTTTTATTTCAGCAAGTAATCACACATATCAAAAACAATAACAAAAAAATGAAGTCACAATGAGACTCAAATTCATGTTCACTTTTGCTTTTGGGTAACTTGGTTCTCCATACCAGATGAAAAGCAGCTAAAATTAAGATGAAGAAAAATATGAGTTAACTTCATGTTTATGGATGACTTTGAAATATTTGCTAAAAACTAAAAAATAGAATTGGAAACTTTGATACAATCAAGTTCATCATTCAGGTTAGTAGAATGGTGTTCAAGCAGTGACTCAACTAAAATCCAACAGTGATTATAGTTTTATTTTTCAACAGTACATTTTGGTATTATTCATGCTCTCACAGACTGAATGCTGAAACTTACTCAAAATATTTTTAGGTGGAAAATTGCAAAATTTATCATTTAGTCATTAAACTTTTTCTTATATCTCCAGAAATAATTAATTTTTCAGAGCAGAAAATTATCAAAACAAAACCAGGGAGTAGCATGCCATGTACATATTAATGTACACTTATATATAACATTGATATTTGTGTCTCATCAAATGTTGCCATTGACTAATAACAATGGAGATGATTGATGTGAAAATAATGAAAAGTCACTTGAAAAAATGATAAAGGGGAAGAGATATTACTAATTATAACTCAGCAGGGTGAAGTGATCATTTAAGTTTTAATTATAGTTGGACATACCAAACTGATACCCCTGGGGACATATATATATATATATATATATATATATATGCAGTCCTTATATATATATACTAAGATTACTAATTAAAGCTGGAAAAGCTCACAAAAACATAATAGACTGAAATTGTCTATTGTCTTTAATAAAATATGTATCTTTTTATATATATATATATATATATATATATATATATATATATATATATATATATATAAGTAAGTAAAGTTGGCAACCTTAGTCGAAGGTGACTAGAAGGGTCCCTTTTTGATAGCTACTACACTGAGGCGTAGGGGAGGGTGCTACTTCTATCCCTGGATTGCTCCACTTTACCCTTGATAAGTACCTTATATTGCTGAGTGTTAAGCAAGGAGGTATCAAGTACCATTTTTAAAGTGTTTGGTATGACGCGACTGATCAGAAGTTTGGGACCACAATAATTTTTTTCTTGAACTTAAAAAAATGAATAAAGTTTCATGTCTAAAGAAATAAACTAATTTCTTCTGTTTATATGCAATTATACAATTATTTCAAATCAAAATGAACCTACAATAATTATAAGTTCAATTAAAGTAAATTCATATTTTCTTTTCATCAAAGAATCCACAGCTGGCATTTATTACTGCAGGGCAAATTTTTATCATCTTTTCCAGTAATTTGTAAAAGTATGTTCATGGAAATGATTCCCAAGTTATGTGTAAATGTGTAAACAACCCTTGCTTATTCTTAGCTAGTTCATTTCAAACTCTTGGTTATTCAAAATGATAATCATGAATATAGTCATCCACAGACAGATCTGTTTCATTCTATCAGAACTCATCAGTGTGGCTAGACATACTAGCTTCCCGTAGCTGGGATTGAAACCCAGTTGACTCAAACGCCAATCCAAGACTCTACCCCTCAGCCATGAGGGAACCAGCAGCAGCGAAGTAAATTTTAAACGGTTATGAATCACGATTACTATTGTTTACATACATCTGCTTAATGGCTACTGAGAGCTCAATTCATATATGAAGAGCCTATATATATATATATATATATATATATATATATATATTGTCATCCACAGACAGACTGTTTCGTTGTATCACATCCCTTCAATGTGGCTAAACATGTAGGATGCTTGAAGCTGGGATTAAAACCCGCCAACCAACTTTACGTTAGACTTAGTCTCATACCGCTTAGCCAACAAATGAACCATGTCAACTCAGGAATTATAAGGCAATATGTAGTAGCTTTCATTTGTTTACATTTATACCTTATCAGATACCAGTGTGCTCAGTTCGTTCGAAGAGCTTTGCATTATGCGAGTGGCAGATGTAAATTCCTTGTTCATAGTATAATGATTATTGTGCAAAGTAGATTTGGCTACCCAATTTCAGAATGTCAGGTTAAAAAAATTGCCAAGTTTACAGTTTAATCATTAATTTTTTTGTATATAACCAGAAATATATAAGTTTTCCTTCTTATAGACTGGTTACCTTACCAGGGCTAAAGAACCCATTCTACTCTACTATTTACCCATAGTTGAGATGGAGGAAAGAACAGATGGAAGTGAAATATAAATAGCATTATCCATGATTTTAACTTGGGTCACTGATTCCATTTCCTACAATTTTGAAGTAGAAGTAAAGTCAGTAAGCTAAAACCCTGATTCCATGTACTGGGTTCAAATGCAATTAATGCGAAAAAACAATTTTGATTATTATTATTTTTATTACTGTTAAAAATATGCAATCATTAGAGAAATTTTTGACATTTGTTCAATATATTCTACCTTTGATATTGCTGGTTATATTTATGGTTACTTATTGATATAATTTTTCTATGCATTTATCTTTATTCAGTGTTGATGTTTTTATCTATGAAATAAAATATATAGCTGCTTTCTTTTTGTTAATATTTGTTACTAAAATATTAAAATATGTAGCCATAAATATTGGAAGTAATGATGCACTTGAGATATTTATAAAATTCTTATCTAACTTCACATTCCATTAAGTGTAGTCTTCTTTTATAAAGAATACACTTTTGAGATATTTCATTTTAGGTGTAATGCAATTAAAGAAATATTGTTTAAGAGTTATCAAATTTCTAAAGTTTTTATTTCTTACTGCTATTTACTTGTAATATCAAATATGAAGGAAAAATAGCTACAAAATTTTAAGCAATTATGATTTGTTTTATAAAAAAATAATGTAGGACTTCCTTATCTGTTAACGTTTTTTGATCAAGCTTTTGAATAAACAATTTTTAAAGTATTTTTATATCATTGAGTGCATGATGTTTAATAGTACTTTTGAGATTTAGTGTTTTTCTAAATACAAAATATATTTTTTTAAGGGTGAGTAAAAAAATCAACTGTATTACATAACAAACAACTTGGATTATTTATGGCAATTAACCACTGTGATAGGGTTAAAACACATGCTTATATTTATCTACAATGTATGCATCATGCTTTCTTTAAATACGTAGATTCTACCTCTACTAGCCACAGTTCTGTGCATATATATCCATTAGTGGTTGCCACCTTCCTACCTTTGATATGCATAATATTATGTTTCATTGTAAATGACACAAAGGTTGTCATTTGATCATTGTAATAGAAAGGAAATAAGACTTGTTTATCACAAAAAACACTCACATTTATTTCCAAATGTTACATTCTGTCTTGGAGTGGTTCCAAAAAGAAGATATAGTGTGACTTTACCTATTCAATGAGGGAAAAAGAAACTCTCATTATTAAACTGTTACTTTTTCTTCTGCCTCAAATTTGATGTGACAACTTTTGCCTCAAATCCAATGTGACAACTTTTAGCCAATCAGCAAGCACCCACTGGATTTCCATTCTTCTGCTTTTTCTTCAGCTGTCACATTTTTTGTCCTATCAACTCTACCTCCTCAAATATTTAATACATCCACCATCCAGGGTACTGAGAGCAGTGGGGGCCATTATTTCGCTTTTCATTTTCTTTAAAATGTTAAAGGATATAGGTTACTGTAAATTTTTCTTTTCTGTTCTTATAAAATTGAAAAATAGTTCTAAAAGGACTAAGCCTGAAAAAACATTCACTCTGAACTGTCCAGCAGGACACATAGCGTAACGGTTATAGGCGTTGGTTCCCTAAGCTTCTTAGGAGACAATCATCTGGAGGTTGCAGGTTCAATCCTGACTGCAGGTGAGTAACAATACAGAAATACTTAACACTTGTACCCGGTTATAGCTAACAGAATCAAAACAGGCGACCCCCGTGGATTCAATAAAGGACGTAGTTCGATGTTCTGTGAAGGTTCCCGAGTTCAACAAACACCTGTAGAAGACTGGAGTACATATCGGCTGAAATGTTGTGGAAATAACAATAAAGATGAAGATAATAGTCCGAAAACCCTTAATGATAAACATCATCAAGCTTCGTCTTAGAAATTTAGACCACTGACAAAGCCTGATTTTACACATTTGACAATGTTAAAATATACTTGCCTAAAGATAATTTAAACATGGGTAACTTTGCTGTTATTCTCCTTATGGGATTATAAAATGTAAAATAGATAAAGAATAGCAAGGAATAATTTAAGTTCTTACAGATTAAGGATAATGCCATTTTCTAGTCAAGTATATTATATTTCATATGTTAAGTGCTGGGTGTAATGATTGTCATCATAAGAAATTGAGTTCAAATCCTGGGTGAAGTTGTTTTCATTTCACTTTGCATTAATACCCTTGGAAAGAGCATAAATCCATCTATTCTCCTCTCTGCTAAAGGTAAATAGTAGAATAGACTGGGTTCTTTAACCTTGGTTTAGGAGAAGGAAAACCTTGAATTCAAATCAGTTGTACTTCACTTAAAATCACCTTTGTGCCACATCTTGCTAGTGGTGGAGGGGTTGGGTAAATACTTGTTGCCACAAAAAAATCCCCAAACAAACAACAAAAAAAAAAGAAAAAAAAGTCAGCTCCAAAATTTAACTCAAATGATAATTCTGAGGTCATTACCATGACTGCCAGATTTTTTTGTTGTATTTTAGGAGTTCCAGTGGAAATTGTAGTCTCCTCATGTAATTCTTTATTGTATTCATGACTGCCTGTCAGTAATCATGAGCCCAGCAGTGAAGCATTAATTCAATAATATAAGCTATGGATTAAGTGACTTATTGATGATGTCAAGCTTGAGTATAAATGTAAAGTCCAGCTGGCAAGTTGAGATAACTGAAATTAAAAGGTAATTTGATAACCCACTATTTTAGATTATAGTTAATTCCATGTTAATGTATTAAATCATAGTCTTTCAAGATCTGTTTTTAATATCAGATAAACCCTATGGGATTTTGATAGGTTTGACATGGGGCTTCTCATTAAACTGATCATGTGACATATTCTTTCCCCCCTGGGGAATGAGTTAAATAGTCTGAAGGTAAATAAAAATACAAGGGAGGTAATCATGCCATGATATCCACTTAAAAAACATCAATTTCTTTGCATTTTAAAAACTCTTTTTGTGCAAAAGATTAATGGGGCTGTTTGAAGTTGGCCAGTGCCTGGTAATTTTTGGAGCAAGGAATGAAGAAATTGTATAGTAAAGAATTAAATTGTACTCTTGTGAAATACAACCCTGGAATGTTGGAATGTTGTAATGCTTCTCAAGAAGGTGTGTTCTTTGAATAGATTTGCTTGAAAAAAAAAAAAAGAAAAAAAAGAAAAAAAAAGAAAAAAGACTTCTAGTAAGCAGACATTTATTTTAAGTGATCAGAATTCAACTCTTGTAGTTGTCTGTCAACTTTGGTAGGAATTATTGAGAATAGTTAAGTCTAGTGTATGGGTTTGATTGCTTCTGCACTATTTCTAAGGACCAAGTCTGCTGAAGGCAGTTTCTAATTCTAGCAGTGGTGGCTCATGATTCAAGCTGTAGGGGTCCTGCTTCAGAAATTTCTAAAGAATTGTTTTGATATTCTGTAATACACACACTCACACAGTGGGTGTATTTAAAGCTGCTGTATCTGTTTATTTATCTGGGTCCAGTTTCTACTACCCCTGGCAAAAATTATGGAATTAGCACTCTTAGACATGGCTTGGAGAAAAATTATACCATTAATTGAAATGATTTAATCTAGTTTATCTAAGGAATATTTTGTGCAGTCAGAATGTTCTGTTATTAATGATGTTAACTGCTTTGTATTATGTTATTTGTTTATTTACTGCTAAATTAAAAAACCAAGGTGAACATTCTTTTAGTGTGCTAATTCCTCAATTTTACCTGGGGTAGCATATATATATATATATATATATATATATATATATATATATATATATATATAAAATAGAAAAATAAAATAATCTTAAAGTGATGAATTTATTATAATGGAAAATAAATGTTAAAACATTTCGGTTTTAGTAAACCTTCATCAGGACTTAAAGATGGTCAAAAAAGTGTTGCTAGAACAAGAAGGTTTTCTAAAACTGAAACGTTTTAATGTTGACTTTCCATTATAATAAATTCATCACTTTTGGATTACTTTGTTTTTCTATTTTCTTCATACAGTCAGATTCATTTCCATTTACTTCTATATATGTATATATTACAATTTTATTTATATACAGATATACAAATATTATACCATTTTTCTTTTATCATCATAATTCTTATTACTATTATTTTATAATATATATCATATCATTATGTATCTTATTATTACCACACAAAGCAGCAGCTGTACAGCCACCTACCACCCATCACAAAAACTATCCAAGTTAGACGAACCAGACAAGAGGGACACTGTTGGAGAAGTAGGGACGAACTCATAAGTGGACACCTTCACATGGATGAGCAAAAGCAGGATGACCAGCTAGAACATATATACAACACATCTGTGCCGATACAGGATGTATCTTTGAAGACCTACAGGGAGCGATGGACAATGAAGATGGGTGGCGAGAGAGGGTCAGGGGGATCCATGCTGGCAGCGTGACATGATGACGATGATGATATATATGTATCAGGTAAAAGTAGGAGGGGCAGCAGTTTCTCAGTGCTTATGTATAAGCTGATACTGAATTCTAGGGATTTATTCCCGTCTAGCTGTTGCTATATATAACTAGAATCGATACTATTTACCATGAAGTCTTTAATGTGATCATTTGTATATTCTTCACTAGACTGAACATGGAAATTACTATCCTGGCAAAGGAGTTTTAAACTTTGTAAATACTTATTGAGAGTTTTGTTGGGATCTTGTTTCCTGTTTGTAAGCACCATGCAAATATTTCATTCTTAAGGTTTATGTAGATTCTTTGAAGTATTTTTATCTCACATGCATTTGAATATAGATGAAGAAACAAAACTTATCAATATATTCAGTTTTTTCAGGTCCTGGTTTTTGATGACTGTTAAGAAATTAGTAAATGTTCTATACCAATGATTCCATTGATTGGATATGTTATGTGCATTTGGTTTACGTCAAACCAAGCAGCTTTCAAGAATATATCAAGTGGAAGACAAAACTCGTGTAAATTATAAATGTCCATATGTCTCACTCTCTTTGAAGGTTTTACACTACAAGAAAGTTAGAGGGTGTCCTCACAGTGTAGTGGCTAACATATTGGACTGCCACATCATAGTAAGCAAGTTCAAACTCTAGCCATGCTATTATGTTCATTTTTGGAATAATACTCTTGAGAAAGGTTTGAACCCCATTATCCTTTCAGCTATGGGTTAAATAGCATCACTGCTATTCTTTTACAAGGATGGCTTTGACATTAAATAAGCCATGAAGGTTGATATGCCATTGAATAAAGAAAAGAAAGAAAGAACCCACTCATCCTCTCCCCAGCTATGGGTTAGATAGTACCACTACTCTTTTTCTACAGGAATGGTTTTGGTATTAACTAACCTATGAAGGGCAATATGCCATTAAAACAAAGAAACCAAACCAAATAAGAAAGTTACTAGTTTCATTGTAAAGGAATTCACTTTACTAAATAATCACACTCTCACCGATACACTAACTATAGTCATAACATTAGCAGAGGTAATAGCAAACAAATCAGTATAAGAAAGTGTTTACTACAATCTTCTCTACAAATAGAATGTGACATAAGGTCAATTTTTTAGTGGAGTATGGCTTGTTTTAATTTGTTTTTCCTTCTAGACTGGTTGTTTTACCAAGGTTAAAGAGCTCACTCTGCCCTACTATTTACTCCTAACTGGAATGGGGAGAATTGTTGGACTTGTACTTTTCTCAAGGTTATTGATGTTATATGAAATTCAAAGAGCCTTGTCCAGAATTCACATTCAGGTAATTTGGCCTATTTTCTATGATAACTGTTTCACCAAAAGCACCTATGAAATGTAACCTAAAACAAAAACTGGTTTTCAAAGCTGATTAGTAGAAAAGACAAAGTTCACATATTTTAAAAAAAATTTTACAATGAGTAATAACTTAAATTCATAAAATATTATAGACTAAAGTATCTATTTTTGTTCCTTGGTAGAACAATGTTTCACTCAACAAGCATCTTGTATTTAGCTTCTTGTTATTTAAGACCCGTCTTTGTTAGATATTAAGCTTGATACAAAATTACATCTTTTATACTATGACTTTTAAATAAATGGGTTACACTTAAATATATACAAAAATAATGACAAGTTTAGTAATATACAAGATTATGATTACTTGCAAATAAAGGTAAACAGGAAGTACTGTACATTTTTAATATTCATACATTTTTTATTTTTAAATAGAGAAAGTATATGTTATAAATTGAATTACCATGGCCAGAAAATCTGGCAAGCACTGTGTGCGACATACGGAACCATTGAACAGCTGTTTTGACTTTATTAGGTCTTATCGGCAGTGTATACTGTGATCTTTTTCTGGTCATAGTAATTCAATTTTTAATATTTACGTTAAGAAATTATAATGACTGGGGAGTCCCTATGGCCCAATGGCTAATGCGCTAGAATGCAAAATTGTAGTGAGCAGGTTCAAACTCTAGTCATGTCATTATGTTCACTTTTGAACTAATATTCTTGAAAAAGGGATGAACTCCCTTATTCTCCCAACTATTGGTTAAATATTACTGTTACTGTTCTTCAACAAAAATGGCTTTGGGATTAAATTACCCATGAAGGTTGATATGCCATTGAATAAAGAAACCAAACCAAATAATAATGATTAAGGTGTATTTACCTAACATCTCTGACACAGGCACGATGTAACACAAGATCAATTTTTTAGTGGAGTTCAGTTGGTTTAAATTTAGTTTTCCTTTTTCAAGGTCAGTTTCCAAAACTAAAGAGTCTGTCTGCCCTACTATTTTATACATAGTTGAAGAGAGAAGATATGGATTCAGACCTTTTTCAAGAGTATTAGCTATATCAAGGATTAGAAATTGGATCATTGAATCCATTTCTTATGGCAATAATTGTTACACCATGTGCATCACATTAATAATGTTAGGAGTGCTTGACCTTATAATATTAAGTTGACAAATGGATTAAAAATTGTGTTATATATTGCATTTTAATGCTATTGTTACTAAAATTCTTGCTGGTTTACTTTTTTTTTGTTTATGGTGACATGTAAAATTGCATCATTATACAAGGCTTGTTGAATAAATAATGGGAATTATCTAAGAAGCAAAATTTTTTTTTTTTCATCTTTCATTATTTTTTTTCTTAAGTAAATTCTGCATTGTTTGGATTAGGTTTGTACTAAAAATTATTCTAATCTCGCAAAAGTATTTCTCTTGAGGCTATTCAAAACAGTGGTAAATCAAACAGTGCTCCACATTTGAACAGAGGTCTGTCATTAAAATTTTTGATGTCTGAGAAGTGCAAATCATTTTGAAATTTACAGAAAAATGTGTGAAGTATATGGAGAAGCATGTTTTAGTCAAATGATTTTGACACTATTAGCCTGAGTTGAAAAGATAGTCCATTAAGCGGAAACACTGACTCTCCAGTGAAGAAAAAGTTCTGGGTGCCGCAATCAGTAAAGAAGGTCATGCTGACAGTATTCTGGGATATGAAAGGACCCATCATGATTGATTTCTTTGAATAAAGTGCAACTGTAAACAGTGTTTCCTATTGCCAAATCCTTAAGTAAAATTCACCTTATTTATTGAATAAACCTCATGATAAATAATTTGGGATGATTGGTTGTTTTCATGATTATCATCATCATCATGTCATTCTGATTTCACGGATTCCCTTAATTCTCTCTTGTCATCCATCTCTATCAACCATTGATCTTTGTAAATCCTTTTGACTGTATCCAGTGTCTGAACAGAGCTGATGAATATAAGTTTTTGCTGGTTGGCCAACAGGGGGTTTGTCCATGTGTGGGAGTCAAACAGAGAACATCACTTATGAGTTTATCCCTGCTTCTCCCCCAGTGCTCAAAATATCTTACTTGGATGGTTTGTGAGATACGAGGTTTTGTAGGATGTTTCTTCCAGAATGATTCATAAGATTTTTATAAATTCTATCTTTTAGTTCGTAGTCTGATATAGTTATTAGCTAAAATTTGATTGTATGATATTAACATTCACTACAGATTTTGCTGAATAATAAATATTCATTGTGGCAAATGTTTTTTATTAGGCTCGAAAATTGATTTACATACATATTTATATTTTGAAAAGTTATTCAGCATTGCCTTCCCTTCATTTGAAAGACTCAAGCCAAACATATATATACCGGCCATTGGTCTAGTGGTTAGAGTGTTCACCAATAGTGTGGGAGACTGGGGTTTAATCCAAAGACTCAAAAAATGGTACCTGATACCTCCTTGGTTAAAACTCAGCATTATAAGGTCCGTATCAAGTGGAGGAATCCAGGGAAAGGAGTAGTGCCCTCTCCTACGCCTTGGTTTAGTAGCTATTGAAAAGGGAGCCTTCAAGTCACTCTCAACTATGGTTATTTTATATTCTATTTTTATATAATGTTATATTATATTTTATTTTTGGTGACAGTTTCAATACCGTGTAGAATTTAGTAAAAAAAATACCTAATATGAATATCCATTTTATCATAATACTTTTATCTAGTATATGATAATATAATGATAAATTATAATGATAATGTTATGTGATCATATGTATGATAAATAAAAACATAATGAATATATGAAATATGAATAAAAATACATATATGTATATATAAGATGTATATACTATATAAAAAAATATAAGTTATATCATTATATTATATATTATTATAGTATTAATATATTATGATATAGAAATTTTATCCATAATATTTCATTTCTAATATTTCATTAGAAATAAAATCTTGTAGCTTTGGTTGAGAAGAAAATTAACTTATAAAAAATATTAGGTATATACTTCTGGTATATATTTACTGTATATACAGTGGTTTTTGCTTGATCAGAACATGGAAATCACAAATTTTGGCTTCTATAAGCAGTTGTGTTTGCTTTCTTAAAGATTTGCATGAAAAAGACAAAATATATTTCATTCTATTTTTACATAATTGGCCCTATGAATTTGGTATTCCTTGTCACTGAAATTCTATTGAACTAGAATCCACTTTATATATTTTTTTTTCCCATCAAAGATTCTATATCCCCCTAAGTTTACTACCTTCATTTGAATTTATTTTCTTAAAAAAAAAAAGGGTCTGTTAAAATGCAAATTTGAAAAAAATATTTTATTGAGATCATTATGTGTAAAGCTGGAAAATGATTTTTATGGATAATTCAAAAGCCCAACACAGAGAGATGTCAATCTGGAAACAAAAAAAACTACAACAACAACAACAACAACAAAAGTGTGTTGAACATTAAGGGACAAATATCCTAGTTTGATAGAAATGTTCTGAAAAGAAAAAAGTTGCTGTCTTAAATGCAAGAGCTTTTAACATTTGGGATTATGGGTTAGTTCATTCGAGAAAAGAGAAAATTATAACAAAACACTTTTTATTTTTTATTTTTTAAAGAAAACTTACTATTTTTTTTCTGTGGGACTTAGATTTATTTTACATATTCATATACTATTTATGTATGTGTGGAAGAATATTTATGCATGTGTGGAAGAATATTTTTCTTTTTGGATTTAGATAGATATAAGTGATATATTCACTGACAAAAGTATGTTGTGTAGCTGTTCAGGGAAATATAGTTATTCATATGAAATTACCTTTGTACAATATACATATATATATGTAGGACACTAATATAGATTTTGTATATGGAAATGTTTTTAGTTTTTTCTCCCAATTTTTTAAATGGTTTTCTACTATATATTTACTCTAGATTTCAAAGGAAAGAACCTTGGGAACCTTTGCATACACATACACATAGCATATATACATACACACATATATATATAATGTGTGTGTGGAGGACATAAAAATCTATACTTTATGGTGACTTCAGTTTGATATGGTTTTTTTTTCCAATCTTTGGTCTGAAGTTCAATGTGGGAAACTGATAGTTGTCATGCCGTGTTGATTTGTCTCCACTCTATATTTTTTCTAAATTGGCTGGGGCTGAAGGATACACTGACTGCTTCTTTCCAGAGGGGTTTGACCCCCACAATGAGTGTCCTGATATGACACTAAACAATGTGATGGTGAAGTTTCAGTAATGCTGGAGCTTTAGGGAATGCAGAGTACCACTTCATTGCCATTGCTCCCAGATCTACTCTGGCTTGGAGTGGTAGCACCTGATAAGGTCCTATCTATGGGTCAAACAGAAGTGAACAGTGTACTTATGCTAAATTGAATTGTTTGAAATAGAACTGTTTTGACATTTAACTGTTGATAAAAATATATATATACTTATACTAAACTGAATAGTTTGAAATTTAATTTGGCGTTAAATGACCCGAAAAGGCTTGATATGCCATAAAGCATTTCAACCAACCAACCATTTATATTTACACATGATCTGTTTCTGATACTGAGCACTGTCTCCCTATAAACAATACACACATTATGCACACTAGGTAAAACTAATAAATAAATAAATATATACACACAACCAAATACATACATTTGAAAACTATATATATTATACCTGTGTCGGCACACATATATACGCATTAATACGTGGTTTTATATGAATATAACTTACATGCAATTGTAAATATGTACACCCACACACACCCACCCATGTATGAAACACCTATAAAGATATTTATACATACATACTGCACTTATCTGCCAATATAATCACATCTCAGTTAGCTCCCCACCTCTCTCACTCTCATAATCTCTCTCTCACTCTCCCATATATATATATATATATATATATATATTTTGTGTATGTGTCATTTTCAAATGTATGCATTTTATATATGCATGCACATATTTAATTGGCATTATCCTTCATAGTCTCAATTTTTTTTCAATCAATGTGTGTGTGTGTGTGTGTGTGTGTGTGTGTGTGTGTGTTTATATATATATATATATATATGCACTATTTCTCTCTCTCTCTTGTGTGTGTGTGTGTATATATATATATATATATATACACAATTTCTTTCTCTCTTTTGTGTGTGTGTGTGTGTATATATATATATATCTTCTCACAAACAGCAGCTCTACAGTCACTTACCTCCCATCTCTTGAAACATTCAATTTAGATGGGCAAGACATGCTGGGCTCTGCTGGGCAGGTAAAGACGAATTCATAACCAATGTTCTCCAAGGGACTTCAACACATAGACACACCAGTGTTGGCTGACCAGCAAAAACTTACATCCATCATTTCTATATGGATTCTGGATACCATCTTGAGAATTTATTGAGAGTGATGGCTGATATGGACAGGTCGCCAGAGAGCGCCAAGGGAATCTTTGCTGTCACAACTCCTTGATGATATATATATAGTTATCCACAGACAGACTGTTTTGTTGTATCACAACTCTTCATTGTGGCTAGACACACAAGACGTTCCCAGCCAGGATTGAAAACCGCCTAACTTTATGTCAGGCTGATATACACACACACACACACACACTATATATATATATATATATATATATATATATATATATACATTTTTCTTGATAATTGACACTCTTTTAGTGAGGGTGTCCTTGTAGTGTAATGGTTAAAGCGCTGGACTGTGGAATTGTAGTTAGCAAGTTTGAACTCCAGTTGCGCTATTACATTCACTTTAGGTCAAATACCCTTGGGAAAGGTATGAACCCCCTTATCCCCCTAGCTATGGGGAAAATAGTACCACTGCTGTTCTAGAAGGATGGGTCTGGTATTAGATAACCCACGAAGGGTGATATGCTATTAAACAGTGTTTTCATCTTATTTTCCTTACTGTTTCTTTCCTGTTTGTTCAGTTCCCCAACCTTGTATATTATATAACAGTTATCTTTTTATGGCTTATTTTTATTTTATATCCATTCATTTATTCCACTCAGGTAATTTTTTCAACAAGACGTTTCAACATTTTTTATCAAAGGAATATTCAGTGGATATTAGAATTTAAAAATTTTTTTAGAGGTAATGCTTTCTTTCAACATGCCTGGGTTGATTTCAATTAAACTTTATTTGCAAATTGTACTTTTATTCAAATTTCCCAAATAAAAGATTTCAGTGTATTGTATTCAGAGAGAGATAATGAAATGCAGGTCCATTCCTGAAATGCTAAGACCATAAAAACCCATCAAAGACTTTGATTTTCATGTGTCAGTTTTTCTTATATATATATACACACATGTATATATTATCTATGTGTGTGTTCTTCAGATCTCCCTGGTATTTTTTTTTTCATTCTTTTGACTGATTTTTTTTAAAGTGTGCTTTTTTGAGTTTTTGCTTAGCCCATGGATTTGCATTTTAAAGATAATTTTGGAACTTTACAGTTCAAGTAACATAAGCAGTAGGTAATATATGAATTTTGATCAAAGGAAGCTTTTGCACACACCTACAGTTTTGTATTTTATTGTTAATAGTACATAAAATTTGATGTTCTCTAGTATTAGGCTTTCTTGCTAATGGTACTATTTGCATACACACACACACACCCACAGATATGAAGCGTACTGAAAGATTCTCAGCTTTATGTAACATTGTAAATGAATGGAACCAGAAAAATGAGTTAACAGAGTTCAATATCTTCAGTAGGCTAGGAGCAACAAAATATGTTTAATCTAGCATGCTGGACTGAAAACAGCTGTTAATTCAGGCTTTGGTGAGGTTACTGGACTGTATGAGTCATCTAAGTGGTGGTGGTGGTGGTGGTGACTGGCTGGACTATGTTGCACATATCAAGTGGGGTTTGAATGTTCTGTGAATTCCAATCTAAGATGATGGATTTCTCTATTCCCTTTCTCTTTTCGTGGCTGGGGTATGAAGATAAGCGTTTGCATAAATGAAGAGTGAGTGAATATTTCAAAGATACAGGAAGAGTCAGTTCATACTAGAATGAAGAAGCTATCTGACATCTTGGGTCTGTTATCATTACTCTTTAGAGAATAAGACAAGTTGTGTTTTTGTGTTTATCTTCCTACATCTGCTAATCAGCCATCACCGATTTAGCAGTCATCAGTGACTATGCTACACTAACAAAGAAGGGAATTACTTCTTTTTTTTTTCTTGAAAAGTTTAAGAAACTTGAGAAAGGATATGCATAGTGTGTTAAACTGTTGGAAGAATATGAGCAATAGTGTCTATATTTCATGGTTTTGGGTCATTACCTTTTTTAACGTCCCTTGTATATATATATATATATAAAAACACATCACACACACTCAGAGACTAGCATACCCACTGTACACAAAGACAAACTTTATATGTGGATAGAATCTGCCAAGGATTAGAGTAGTGTTTGCGCACTCTGCCTTTGATCAAATTGTTGGTCCTTGGCACTTCTTGTGATCAGTGAAGTACCTACCCCCATGGAAATTTTATGTTTGTATTAAAAGCTATACAATATAAAAATGTACAAATGATTTATTCAAAGAATGTAATATTAAATATTTTTCTAAAAAATAAATACAAAATAAGAAAAAACAAATATATAAATTATTGATATTTCTTTTTATTTCAGTTAGTTTTTAAAATCCATATCCCCCTAATTATAAGTTAAATAGTACTACTACTGTCCTTCTATGAGGATGGGTTAGGCATTAAATAAGGCCTGAAAGTTGATATGCCATTAAGCAAAGAAGCTAAATCTATTTTTTAAATATATTTTTTGAGAGTTTTCTGTGTACATATTATGTACTCTGATCCTAACCGGGGCACACAGATACTACTCTGATCTTAGCTGAAGTTAGATGAACAAACATAAAAGCATTTTGAATAAACTATATTTCTGGTCTTTCAACATTCATCTAATGAATTTAAAGTTCTACCAATTAAAACAATTTACACTTAAAAATTTTTTTTACTGTTTTAAAATGTTTTCTCTTTATGTTCTGTATATTCCTTAGCTCATAGTATCTTACTTGCACAAATGTACCATCAAAAAAGGATACTACCCTGTCAGTAGGACTTGGAATACACCAACTCTATCCTCTGCAGAGGAGAAAGGATGCCCCCTACTTCCGGCAAACTCCAAAAACAAGTGTCTTGGAACTGCATCCGGTGGTGAGGTTTCATTTCTTGAGCTCTAGGGAGTGTGGAGTAACCCTTTTTTGCCATTACTCCTAAGTCCACTCAGATCTAGAGAGGTAGTACCTGTTAGGTTCCATCTTTTGGTAAAATAGATCTGTTTGAAAATTATTTATATTTGATAGGAACATATGAAACCATAACTGTATGCAAAGAAATGATTATTATTAAATAGAATTATTAGATAGAAATATTTTAAACTATTTAACTGTATGCAGATTATTTGTGTTTGACGAGAAAATATTTGATATCATATAACAATGTGCAAACAAATGAAATGGAATAAAAAAAATATGCAATGGAATTTTGAAAATATAGTTATGATTACAATCAAACATTTTGAAATGAATTAAATTTTGGTCTTAAATTATCCAGAAATAGACATATAATATGCTGTTAAACAAATAAACCAAATCATTAAAAAAAAAAAAAAACATCTTAAAGTACATATAAAGCTGATATTTTACTTTGCTGTTATTTGGTTTTATCGTGTCAATCTTTGAATATACTTTTCCTGTCATTATTATTATCTTACTCCTTGAGAGTTTCTCACATCAGCGTTAACCGATGGTCTTTCACTGGAGTTTGAGTAACAAGAAGTCTCCTCAAGTTCTCCAAGACTCTTCTCAGTATTCTGGCCGATCTCAACAATGCTGTAGTTTTGATTGTCTCCACTTCTAATTTCCAAGTCCTCTAGTCCTTTTACCAAACCTTTGGTAACTGTACTAAGAGCACCAATGATTCAATTCCCTTGTGAGGTCCAGCTACTTATCCTTCTTTTTGTTTTCTTTAAATTTTACTCTGTTGTCAGCCTGGACAGCAAAGTCCACAATTTGGCAAGTTCTCTTTTTTTTGTTGATTATAATAATGTCTGGTTGTCTGATCGAGATTTGGTGATCCATTTGTATCTCAAAATCCCAGAGGAGTTTGTGCATCTCATTCTCCAGGACAGATGGTGGGTTGTGCATCTGCCATTTGTTTGTATGATCAAATTCAAATTTCCTGCACAGTTCCCAGTGGATCACCTTTCTAGCCCAGTCATGTCTAGTCCTATTCTCTTTCTGTGCTAATTTCTTGCATTCTCTTATGTGATTGATCATTTCGTCTCTATCACCACATCTGCTGTTTTGTTGCATCTTATCTGTTCTTGCTTTGATATGGTTGGTCCTTATAGAATTTTGTGCTGTTTACAGGAGAGATTCAGTTTTTCTTTTAAGGTTTCCCTTTCTTAGCCATGTCCATGTTTTCTCATGAGAGATGTTGCTTGTTAGTTGCTTAAAATGTACATAGAGTTATTTTTCTTCCCATTTTTGTTTTCTGGCTATTTCTGTTGTGCTAATCCTCATGTCATCAGTATTATTTCTGGTGGCTGTGACCAGTCTTCCACCATGCTTTTCTATGTAGTCTTTGAGTTGTAGTATTAATGTGTCAACATTGTCTTCAATGCTGGCAAGTCCTCTTCCTCTCTCTTTTCTTGACACATAAAGTCTGCCAATGTCATCTCTGGGATGCAAGGCTTTATGCATAGTTATTAGTTTTCTCGTTTTCTGGTCCATTTATTTGAGGTCTTCTCTGGTCCACTTCAAGAATGGTCCTGAGTATCTTACAAGGGGGACTGCCCAGGTATTTATCCCTTTTATAGTTTTGTCTTGAGTAGCTTTCTGGTTCTGAGATATTCTTTTTTTAAAAATTTTTTCTCTCATTTCCACTTGTTTGGTTGGTGTCAGCTTCCAGTATTCCTAAGTATTTGTAGGTTTACTTTTCTTTGAGTGCTTTGATTTTCTCTTGATTTAGTAGTTCAATTCCTTCTGTCGTGTCTCGTTTCCCGCTTTTAGTAATGATGATTGTGCATCTCCTTGGTATTTGCCTCTCTGGATCTTTACTTCTGCTAAGCTTTTCCTTCCTGCTGTCAATTCCACTCTCAGGTTTCTATGGTTTTCTTAAACTTTATGATTTTGTCAGGTATTTTTATTCATTTTGAGACAGTGTAATATCCAGCTTTGGGGGACCATATCATATGCCTTTTTGTAGTCAATCCAAGATATAGCTAAATTGTTCTGTCTCATTTTACTCTCATTGAGGATGTGTTGATCTATATACAGTAGTTCTCCTGTGCTTCTTGTCGCTTTGCAGCTTACTTTCTGTTCCCCAAGGAGGATTCTGCGGCTTATCAGTAAATAGTAAATATCCTCCTTAATTTGTGCTATTAGTATTTTCCACATCATTGGTAAACATGTTATGGGTCTGTAGTTGTTTGTGGTGGTTCCTTTGAAGGGGTCTTTCTGGATTAAGGTGAATTTTCCTTTGTTCATCCATTTGGGTTACTCGATTTTCTGTATGCATTTATTCATTTTGGTAGCCAGTCTGTCGTGGACAGAGGTGTTGTTATTATTATGATTATTATTACACTATAATATTCTCTGCCTGAAGTTATCAGTTTATATTTCTCTGATAAATTGTTTGTTTTGGCCAATATTTCAATAGTATAATGATTATCATCTTTATTTATTATTAATTACTCATTATTCAGTATTATTATCACAATGCTATGTTCTTTGCCTGTGGTTATGAGTTTATATTTCTCTGATTAATTGTTTAGTTTGGCTGATATTTAAATAGAATAATAACTATCATCTTTATTTATTATTCTTATTTTATTCATTCAATCATCATTTATTTATTTATTTATTTATTATTCATTATTATTATTACAATACAATGTTTTTTGCCTGAGGTTATTGACTTATACTTCTCTGATAAATTGTTTAATTAAGCCAATATTTCAGTAGTATAATAGCTATCATCTTTAGGTTGAAAATCTAGGCAGTCAGCTATATACAAGCTTAATGTTAAGATGATGCCAAAAATATATATTTGCCTTTACCAAATAATAGAGAATGATTATGTTGCTTGTACTCAGGTTGATAAACAAATTGTTTACCATCATAATTACCTGTTAATAGTAAAAACTATCTTAACTTGGGAGGGTGATACATACACTATCTATCAGAAGTATGGGACCATCTTGAATTGTTTCCCTGAGCCCTTAATAAAGGCTATTTTTGCAATTGATTGTAAAGTTTCAAATGAACTACCTAAGAATACACAAGAGTTGTTTACACATTTACCCATTTACACACTGTTTGGGAAACGCTTCCATGCACATACTTTTACAAGTTACTAAAAAGATTGCTTAGAATTTACTCTTCTGTAATTTTGAAGAAAAGAAAATATAAACATGCTTTAATTATAATTATTTCATATTCATTCTGATTAGATTATTGCATAATTGCATGCAAACATGGAAAAAATAGATTTATTTCTTTAAAGACATGAAAGTTTATTCTTTTTCTAAGTTTAAAAAAAAAAATCAATATGGTTCCAAATTTTTAGTCAGTAGTGTATTTGTGTGTGTGTGTGTGTGTGTGTGTATGTGTATGTGTTCATTTTTTTGTGGTAGAGTTCTTTATATTTTAATTTATCAAGATATATAAAACATTATCAGGTAAACATCATTCATCAGTTTCAATATGATATTTTTATGTCTTTACTACTTAATTCTTATAACTGAGTTTTATTAAAATGACAATAACACTAATTTACTCATATTTTTCAATGCAGATTGTATTAATTAAGCATTACATTGGAATAACCTTGCTTTAATGTCTCATATGAATACCATTGCACTATTCTTACCATACAAATTTTATTAATTAATTTCTCATTATTTTAATCTCTCATAAGAATAGCTTTAATACATCTAGTATTAAACCAAATTTTATTACATTGAATTTGTTCTCTTTATCTTTTCACTTAGCCTTCACTTCATTACCATAGATGTTGTGAATGATTTGAAATATCATTTGATTTGTCGCATGTATTTACCCAAGCTATCTGCTATAAGCAGGATGTGATACAAGAGTAATTTTTAAGTGAAGTACAGCTGGTTTGAATTCAGAGGTTTTTTATTTTTACTAGAGAGGTTGCCTACCAAGGCTAAAGAAACCAGTCTGCCCCACAATTTACCTATAGTTGAAGGGAAAACAAATAGATTCATATATTTTCTAGAGGCATTGGCTCAAAGTGAAATGTCTAGGGTTTGAACTTGGGTCACCGACCGATTCCATTTCCTATGATGATAAACATTATGCTAAATGCTCCCTCCTACAAATTGATTTGTAGTGTTACAGACAAAAACAAATATAATGGCGTGTGTATTGTTTTATTAAAGTAGGCATTAGATATTAGCAGCAGCAGCTGAACTTTCTAAAGGGTACCTGTATAAAAACTTTGTTTCTCTTAGCTTCTAGCTTTAGACAAAAAATAAATATACAAATGCATATGGTGTTTTATTAAAGTATATTGACTGAATAATCAGCATAAAAAATCCTGTATGAACCCCCTTATTCTCTTAGTTATGGGTTAAATTGTACCACTACTGTTTATCTACAAAGATGAATTTGGCATTAAATAACATATGAAGGTTTATATGCCATTAAACAAAGACACCAACTAACCATAAAAGTCCCTTAAAATTACAGCTTTACATAATGAAATAGTCTCATTTAAATTAATTTCTTTTTATATATCAAAGTGAATGTTTTGAGTTTAAATATGTTTTAATATATATTTGATAATTTGGTTCAGAGAAAAAAATTTGATCTTTTAAAAAATTTTCATAGTTTATTTTAATTTCTATTTGTATATTTTGATATATTTCATTTTCGTTTGTTTAATTAAAAAGAAAAAAATCTTTCAGTTATATTGAGATATTTCATTTTCACTTATATTACACTTTAAGAACTTTTTTCTTTTATTCATGCTTTGGAGATATTTCATTTTCACTTGTTTTTGATAAATGTTTTTACTTATTTTAAATTTCTTTGTCACGAATCGTCTAGGATGTTAGGTCTTAGAAATAAGTAATAAAAGATGCTATAGTATTAAAAAACAGTATGATGCAAGAATTTTTTAAATATCTTTATTTGTTTTCTCTATGATTTTCTTTTTATGTAGAAGGTGCTTTTCTCAGTTTTACCAAGAAGGGAATGAAATCGAGCCATGAAACATATGCGTTATTTCATATATTCATCCTGCAGTTCAATATGCTTGGTGAATTGATTATCAAATTTCTTTAACCCTTAAAATTTTTTTTAAATCAATAAAAATAATCAAGAAAAGGAAAAAAAAGTCATTCCTTTCTTTTCAGCACATCTGCATATTTACATTTATGTATTTAAATTTTTTTTATAAGGAAACTTCTAGGATGTAACATCTAAGAAATAAGTAGCAAGACATCTTAAAGTATTCCAGAAAAAGGCAAAAATATGATTAATTGATTTATTTTAATGGCATGTCAATACGTCTCAGGTTACTTTATGCCTTGAGACATAATTGTGTTTATTCTAGATTCATATTTGCATTTTTGTGTAGTTGTTTCTTAAGTTTTTTTTTGCATATGGTTTTATTGAATACAAATGATTTGTAAATAGTTCTATTTGACCCATAAATTGAGCCCTAACAGGTGCTAACACTCAAGGAGTAATGATAATGAAGGAGTACTCCACACTCCCCAGATCTCAAGAATTAGAGCCTCACCTCTGCAGAGAATAGTATGTTTTAAGCATCACCTACAGATTGGATGATAAAATGAAACCCTCCTGTTACTATTCTCTTGATGAGATATTATACATTGATAGTCATATTAGTGGCCAGGATTGTATACTTGCTCATTCACATATTGTATATGTTTGGGAGATTTAATACAACATAATCATTGATTATGTTTTCTCTTTATGCATCACATTAATCAATCAGCTTTACCAAATTGTACCGCTATTGTAAATATGATCAAGAGTATCATTAGACTTGTACAGACTTTCGCTCAAGTTATCTTGTTAGTCTCTGTCAATGAATTGGTTCGTCTGCAAATTTCCTCTTCAATCAATCCTTAAAAACTTTGCCAGGGTTTTGTCAGAATGATATTTCTCTCATGTATATTTGTTATTTCATGATTGGTTTCAATCATGAATGTGCATTGATGAAGACATTGTTCTCTTTATTGATTGTTTACTTTTAATTAGTTGATGATCATTTCAACTTCCAGAAAGGACATGTTTTAAATATTTTCTATCAAACATTTCTCACTGAGTATTCATCAATATCCAAATTGACCAAATCTTCTTTATTCTCTCACTTCTTCCCTACAATTCTTCATTATAATTGTCACAATATTTCAACTGTTTTACTCTAAGTCTTCAAGATCTGTGTCTTATTTAATAGCATGGAAAATTTGAAACAAAATCCTTTATTCACTCTGTGTAAATAGATTGTTCTCATTCTATCCTTGCTTTGGATATTTTGAATCAGTTAATATTTCATAGGTAATTTGTCTTGAAAGTCTTGCAATATTTTGGTAACATTAGACACAATTTGGCTGATCTAGATGCTTTTGCTGAGGTTGTGAAGGTGACAAACTATATTAGGCAATGAGTTCACCTGATACTCTCCAAGTGCTACTTTCCTCTATGGCTTGGAGCATGGCATTGGAATCCACAGTTTTAGGCCTATCTGACCTTGCCTGATTGTCAAGATTCTTGCAATACAAGTAAAATTCCTTGAATTTTCTGGTTATGGTACTATACTCAGCTACACCCTCACCTTTCACACAACAAATATTTTTAATTGCGTCTCTGGTGTTATGGCTCAGTTTAAACTTGTAAAGCATAAGTTCTTGTATTAGACTATGTCGCATTTTCATGTGTGTGGCTTTCAAATCACACACTGAGTGAACCAATGCACAATGTATCAGTGCACCAACTACCATGATACTACCAACCACAGTAGGTACCTACCACTGCTTATACTGCTTTGGTCACATGATATACACACAAAGCAGAATGTTGCAAAACTTTTGACTCACTCTTGTATTTGATTCGAAGTGTAAGATCAAAAGAGTGAACTTGCAACTGCCTAGTAACAAGATACTCTGAACTAACATTTTTATCAATTAGGTCAAAAGCACCAATGCAATGGTAAATTAACTGATACATGATATCTCCTAGCACAACTCAACCAGAACAATCTATTGAATTGATTGATTGAATAAAGGGCTTGGTACAAAATTACTAGGATTACAACACATCTTTGAATAAGGCTGGATAGAGGATCCAAAGGCATAAATGTTGTGATTATAACAATCAAGAGGAGGACACTATTTCATCAAGAAAAAAATGTATAATATCTCAAGCAAAAAATCAACTGCTTTTTTTGAGTTGATTACCTACTAGGGCTCTATTATACATAGAATTATCTCTGTAATATAAATATAGTGAAAAAAGCTTTATATATATATATATATACACAGTGGTTAAAGCTTTACGTGTAGTGGGACCCACGACAGTTTAGAAATCCATTTTTGACCTCTTTTCACCCCTGGTCTCTGACCTTGCCAAGGAATGTTTAAGCCATATGGCTAATTTTTACCTGCCCTTATCCAGTAAGCCTTTTGCTTCCGAATACTGCTTGTTCATTAAACAATATGTGTATAGTTTTAGCTGTTGGAATCTGTTTGTATATTCTCTGTTTTTAATTCTACTTGTGTGTGTGTGTGTGTGTGTGTGTGTGTGTGGAATAAATTTATATATATATATATATAGAGAGAGAGAGAGAGAGATTGTATGTAAAAGGTTAAATGTTCTTGTATGAACAAGTGAGTTTTTCTTGTCTTCCATAGTGTCCAGCATTAGTAAATCATGCATATACAAATGCTAACAGTGTTACTTGGAGAGTGGGGACTCAATTAATAATATCTTTCCTACAATCAAGCATTTCAATATTAATACAAAAGTAATTGCAGACATCTTATTAGAGAACAAAGTTACACATGCACCTTAAAAGTTTTCAAAAAATTATAGCTTTGTCTAAAATGAATTTTATCATTAAGGGTTTTTGGACTATTGTCTTCATCTTCATTGTTATTTCCACAACGTTTCGTCCGATATCTCCTTTGGCCTTCTTCAGGTGTTTGTTGAACTCAGGAACCTACACAGAACTTTGAACTACATCCTTTATTGAATCCACGGGGGTCGCCTGTTCTGATTTCATTAACCATAACCGGGTACAAGTGTTAAGAATTCCTGAATTGTTACTCACCTGCAGTCAGGATTGAACCTGCAACCTCCAGATGATTGTTTCCTTAGAAGCTTAGGGAACCAACACCTATAACTGTTACGCTATGTGTTCTGCTAAAATGGTTTGACTTTAAAGAGACCTTATACAATCAACTAACATGTTGGTAGGGCTTAGTTTATGTTGACTGTATCCCCTGCAGAAGGGTATCTCCCCTCACAAAAAAAAGAATGTTTTGGATATGAGACTAAACTGTATTTGGTGGTAAGGATCCAGTTCTGAAGATCAGGAGAATGTAGAGTGTCCCTTCATTGCCATTACTTCCAGTTCCACTCTCACCCAGTGGTAGTACCTTTTAGGGTCCTATCTATAGGTCAAATAGTTCTGTGTGAAAATTATTTATAATAGGAATACCTGATATCATACAATTGTATACAAAAAACCTTAAAAATGACACAAAATATGTAAATATAAATATACAATGTATGAAATTCCCTAACCTCCAAGCCTAAATTAATCCCAACTGGGTTCAAATGCCATTAAAAGCAATCAATCATTGTACAATCAATATTGATTATATTTGATCAAAAATATTTGGTGTATGAATTATTACTACAACATAAAGATTGCAGAATATATAATCACTGGAAAATATTTGAAAAGTTTTAAATGTCTAATAATCAAAGAACTAATGAAACCTTTTTAGTTACTATATACTTATATGATTATATAGTAGACAAAACTTCAGTCTTGTGGATAAAAGGTAAATAATTTTGCATAGTATGAACTACTTTGTAGATATTATTGATTACATAGAAATTGCTTCAAGCTAACGAATCTGATGTCTTCTAAAAAGCTCATTAAATATTGGCAGGAGATATGTCTTTACTCAAACTTATCACTTTGCTTGGCTTGACATTCTCAGCAATTGGACTTAAATTATCAAAAGCCAACTCTCTCATGCCAGGTCTCCTTCTGCAGTTCTCTCTCTCTCTCTCTCTCTCTCTCTCTCTCTCTCTCTCTCTCTCTCTCTCTCTCTCTCTCTCTCTCTCACATGTGTATAAATACTTTGTTTAAAGTATCTTAAGTTAATTTTTATAATGTTTCTGTACCAAATATATTTTTCATCTTCAAGAATATTCATCCTTTTTATGGCATTTGAAATCAAGAGATGAGATGCTGAATATTGATTTCTATAGCTCAAAGAAGAAATTGAATTTTGAAAGTCTCAAGCTTAAACATAGCACAATCATTGACATTTTATAGGACCTGAAATTCATTTGGAATTTCATTATTTTTTTTTCAAAAATGTATATCTGCTCTCTTTCTCTCTCTTTGTATCTTTTTGTTTTTGAACTAACAGTCTTCTTTTGCTAGACCTATTTGGTCATTTCTCAGCAAATTGTTACAGAAAAGCAGTCATTGATATCACAAAATTTCATACACATACACACATGACTTGTAAATAAAATATGGTAATAGATATTCATACATGATAAAAAGTGAAGAAACATTTGATAAGATACCTGTTTATATTGATGTTAAAGTGGTCAGTATTGGAAAACAATGATAAGAGAGTTTGTTTCACTTTGCAGCTGTTTGAGAAAGAAGGCTATTTGTGTGGAACTTGTAAGTCTTTGTGAAGTATCCAAAATGTAATTTCTTAGATTTGGCAAACTGTTCCAATTGAAAATTCCCAGAATGATTGAACTAGGAAATGAAGCCCATCTGAAGACTTTCCATGAAAGTAATGATAGAAAAGAGCTAGACTTGCGATATTATGGCAATGAGTGGGCATTTTGAATGACCAAAAAGCTAATCTCCTCTGTTTCCCTTATACATAGATACAGTATCACCATTAGTTAAGTACGCTACTAGCAACTTTTTTGTAAAAGGTTAATCTTTATGGTGGAGCAACTTGATCCCTTGCTGATGATCAGTAATCTAACATTATGATTATTCAATATTAAATTTGCCCATACTATAAAAAAATGGCCTTAATATTTAAATAATTTTGCTGTTACTTCATATTCATAGTATATAAAAGATGGTATAACTCAACTCATATTTATACATGAATATGTATATAAATATAAAGACATTAGATCCTATAATTCAATCTAGCAATATCTAGTAGAAGAAAGAAAAATATTTGGAAGGAAAAAAAAAGAGAGATACAAAGTGACCCTGAGAAGGGAGATGCTTGAAGTACAAAAAGTTATAGTAAGAGAGAAAAAAAGAAAGAGTGAGTAAGTATTTAGTTAAACCCCCTCCTCCACCCCAGAAAATTAGGGATATATTTGAATTTTTATGAAGTTACTTTTTATTTTATATAAATGATTTATTTTTATAGCAGAAAACTAACTATGATTTGTGTTAGTGTAACATGATTTCTCATTACTGATTGGTTTGGTTTTTATGGCATATCAACCATTGTAGGTTATTTAATGCCAAATCCTCTTTATACATGTATATTAAATATATAGGATTTGGTTTGGTTGGGTTTTATGGCATATCAACCATTGTAGGTTATTTAATGCCAAATCTACTTTATACATATATATTAAATATATGTGATTTGTAAACACATTTTGTTAATAACATTTTTAAATAAGCCTTTGCTCATTTTTTGCACACTGTTGAATGGTTTCAAGTATTTCTTACACAAATAATTCTATTTACTTTTAATAATTTTTTTGCACACTAAATGGTTTCAATTGTTGTTATCTAACACTAATGATTCTATTCAACATTAATTATTTATTTTCAGACAGTGAAGTGGTTACAAGCATTGCCATCCAACACTAATTATTCTATCCAACATTATTCATTCATTTGCACACAGTCAAATACTTCTAAGTATTGCTATGTATCACTACCAATTCAATTAAACATTAGTCATTTGTTTACACACAGTTGAATGGTCAAACAGTTCTATTTCTAACAATTCAATTTAGCATGAGTTATTTGTTTACATGCAGTTTAAATGTCAAACAGTTCTATTTAACTGATAGATAGGAACCTATCAGGTGCTACCACCTCGGGCCAGAGTAGACCTGGGAGCAATAGCAATGAAGGGGTACTCCACATTCTCCAAAGCCCCAGCATTACTGGAGCCTTACCATCAGATTGTTTAGTGTCATTTCCAGGAAACTCGTTGGCAGAGTCTAACTCCTCTGTAGAGAAGCAGTCAGTGTATTCTAGTGCTCCAGTAGTGAAACTAGGTTTTTTTTTAAACTAATCAATATTGTCACATTGTGTTTGATATATAAGAAGATTATCAGTGTATTTACTACTAAAGTGAGAATATTTCCAACAGTAAATTTTTTGGTGAAATTGTTAATAATTGATATTTATCAGTAAATTAAGCCATATTCTTCAAATTAAAATAAAAAAATTCTTCTAAAAGATTTCTTGAATTAATATTTTTATTCTAATTTTTGCTTATTTATGATTTTGATATTCTCAATTCCCAATATTTGACCTCACAGCTAATCAAAGTTGATTCATCTGCGTCATGTTTGAAGTGAATTTGGTTATAGAAATCAGTTTTGTACGTATAAACTGAGACAGAATTTGAATGAGTAGTTACCTGAAAGGCATTATTATTATATCATTAATTATTAGTATATTAATCATTATTACTATAGGGATATATAGTTATATATATTAGTATATTAATATATATTAATACATTATACATAGTAATATATATTAGTATAATAATATATATTAATTTTTATCAAGATGTTATTTATAGTGACATATATTAGTATTTTAATATATATTAATACAGTCCTTTGCAAAAGACTTTTACTGTTAATAGTATATATGTTTAAGCCTTTAGCCAAAAAGTCAAATTAAAAAAGATGATAAAAATAACCCATGAATAAAAACCAATATTTAATAACTCAAAAGTTTACAATACATTTATTAAATCATCTATTAATATTTTGTAGCGAAACCGATATTGCTAATTACGGCATGTAGGCATTTAGAGAGGTCCCCTGGGGCTTTTTTGTACGTTACTTGGCTAATATTTTTAAATTCTTTATGGTAAAAATGCCTTTAATTCATGTAGGTTTTGCAGGTTCATTCTTTGAATTCTCAGTTTCAGCTCTCTCCATAAATTCTCAATCAGGTTGTGAATAGGAGGTTGACTTGGCCATTTTAAAATCTCTATTCTATTTGGGCTTAATTATAATTTTGTAAGCTTTGCTGTATATTTATGATTGTTGTCTTGTTGAAAAACCCAGCCTGGTTTTAAGTTCAGTGAATGTGCACTCTGATGTAAAATTCTCTCCAAAATATTCCTATAATATGCCCCATTCCTTCTCCTTTCTATTATTTCAATGTTCCCTACTCCTAGGGCATTAAAGCAACCCCAGATCATGATTGATCCACCTCCAAATTGTTAGAATTGTTAGGATAGTATTCTTTGGTGAATATCTAGTCCTCTTATTTCTCCAGACCTTTGTCACAGCATTTCTGCCAAAAAGTTCTACTTTGATTTCATCTGACCAAAATACATTTTCCCCAAATGCTGCAGATTTTATATAATACTCATTTGCAAAATCCAGTCTAGCAAGAACGTGTTTTCCCTTAAAAATTGATTTTTAATTCCCTCAGAGTCCTTGGAAAAGATATCATATCGATGAAGTGAATGACTAATTGTCTCTGTGCTCACTTTTACTCTACTTCTTGTCCTCTCTAAAGTTCGTTAAGTGTAACTTGGGGATTATTGCCAACTTTTTTTTACCAATAATCTTGCTGTACATTCTGTTACTTTTTTAGGATGACCAGAGCTTTTATTTGGGATGAATAGAATAACACATCTTCCAGTGATGAACTATAGTACCAACTAAACTATATGACACATTTAACTAACTAGATATCTTTCTATAACCAAGTCTATTTGTATGAAGGTCAACAATATGTTTACAGAGGTCTTGATCAGTTATTTTGCTTTTCCCCATTTTGTCAATGTTAAAGGATGGTTGACAGAAAAAGAATGACACAATACTTTTAATCATTCCTAAAAGTAATCATAAAATTAATCTGGAATGTTCTAAAAACAACTCCATCCTAATTTGGAATATTCTTGTGAAATTTGAACCAAAAGGGTTTATTAAAAAGAGCTGTTCTCAATAAAATAAAAAATGTGTTGTAAATTTTTGCATTGATAGATATAAGTTTTCCTTTATGGGATACTTTTTAAAAAGTTTTTTTAAAATTCTGATTGTTAGATTGAATACCTAAATATATGTTCTACGAACAGTGAAAGTTTAATTAATCTAACTGCATTAGAAATATTTAAAAAAATAATTCTTTTGTAATGTGTTGTAAACTTTTTCATGGCAGAGTATGTATTAGTATATCAATATGTATGAGTATATTGATATATAGTAATATATATTAATATATCAATATATAGTAATATATCAGTATTAATTATTGTTATTATACCATTTATTATTAGAAACTGTAAGTATCCTTACAGTGGTATTTTTATCACATATTCTTTGGTTTTTCTTAGGTGTTGATTTAATGTGATAATCCATTCACTTTTTTATATTTTTTGGATAACTTGAGAATTGAACCACAAAGATTTATTGAGATAAAAGAAATCTAAGTTCTGACTATCCATGTGCTAATTCTCTGGGTGCACAGAAAAAAATTGACAATGTTCTTCAATTACAGAAGACAGTATTAACATATTGTGATTAAAAACAACAAAGATATAAGAAGAATACCAGTCTGAATAACTTGTGGAATGAGTGAATTAATGAAGTTTGATATGTGTGTGGGGGGGATTCTAGAAAGTATCATATTTATAATAATTCTATAATTGTAGAATCTGTAAAATTGTCTTCAATTATATATATATATATATATATATATATATATATATATATATGATGCTAATGGCCAAAGTATGTATCCAACTATTCTTTCTCCATCTATGGGTAAATAATGTAGTCATTTTTGACGGGCGCTATGTTGGTTTTTAGATGTGCACTTAGTGTTATCATCATAGGAAAGGGAATCACTGACCAGAGTTGAAAGCCTCAACAAGTCTGCTTGTGTTTCATTTTGTGCTAATGCCCTGGGGAAAAACCATGAATTCAAGTTACCCCCCACCCCCAGCTATGGGTTAATAGTTGTGACAGACTTGATTCTTGAGCCTTGGTTAGGCTACCAGTCTAAAAGGAGGAAAACCAGCTTTACTTTTCTTAAAAATTGACTTTATGTCATATCCTACTATGATGAAAGTGTTGGGTAAATACATACTATATTAGTTGACAAGTAGTTGATATCTGGAATCCATATCTTTTGTATAACTTTGTATGGGTGTGAGATTTTTTAGGATGATATTTATATCAAGGCAAGAAATGGTTGTTAAATACCTCTTAACTATTGGTACTAGCAAACTTTTTTAAATTAAAATCTCAATTCAATAAAATCCTTATCAGGTGAAATTTGAGATATTTAAGAATGATTTATTGCTAGAATGTTGTTCTTTAAAATGCATGATTTTGATTATCATATTTTTGGTCTATAGAAAACACTTTCTATCTCTATTTACTTCTAATATCACGCTATTGTAGAGTTAAGCTTACAATGAGTATTGGTTATCTACATTGAGAAAAACATGAGTCAACCAGGTACTGTAACTGTGAATATAAAAAATATTGCATGTACTTGATATAACTTGGCAACCACACAAAGTTGACCTTATTGTGCATGTGTGAACAGACACTCTTGTTGGGTTGCTCAGTTGGCAGTGAAACAACATTGAGTGAACTTGTGTATCATGGGACCATCAGATGTGACTATACATAAACTTTTACATTCAGTGGCAACATTTATTCATGGAAATTATTTAAATGATAAAAAGAGGCTTTCAGAAATGATGATTCAATCAGCAAAGCCTAGAAACTTTGGTACTAACTCTAAAAACTTGACTGGTAATTCATTGAAATTGATCTATATTCTGGAGGTAATCTCATAATAAATAGAAGTGTGTGTGTGTGTGTGTGTGTATATATATATATATATATATAAAGATATTTTGGTGGGTACAAAATTTAATCAAAGCAATAAAAAGACCTAAAGATCTATTCATGATGGAACTAAAGACATAAAAAAAAGTGACGAGTTGGCTGACCAGTTTTGCTCCTCACTCAACAGAGCTAAAATTAAGGAGAATATTGGTTAAAACAAAGCAAAAATATAGGAAAATATAAGAAATATTTAAGGTAGAGAAAAAAATTATTGTATTGAGGACTATATCGAACTAATATTAAGACCTAGCAGACATTCTTTGTGTTTACAATGAGATGGTCTGCTGTTGCGTACACACACACACACACACACACATACATATATTATCAAATTTTGTGAAGTATCTAATTATGTTTTTTTCTGTATAGGCTTTATCAGATAATGATTTAGAAAAAAATTCAATTTTAGAAAAGAATTCTGGAGAATGCTAAAAGTGTCTCTAATGTTGTCATGGCAATGTAATTAGGAACACCAATTGTTATGATACTTTTACATTTGGGAAAAAAGAACCTAACAAAATGACTTAATAGACCTGTGAATTAAAAGATTTGAAAATATCACTGTTATGTGTGAAGTAGAATATTGTTAATGATAAATTATAACTAAATAGTGTATTAAAATTAGTGAATGTTTGGGTTGGTTGTTTTGTTTTACGGTGTATCGACTCTTTTTGGATCAATTAACTCTGAATTAAATCATTTTGATAAAGGTTTCAAACAATTCAATTTAGTATAAGTACAGTTTTGTTTACACACAGTTAAATATCAAAACAGTTCTATTTCAAACAATTCAATTTAGCATAAGTTCACAGTTTTTTGTTTACACAGTTAAATGGAAAAACGGTTAGTGTTAAACAATTCAGCATGATTTAGCATAATTACTGTTTAATTCTATTTGACCCATTGATAGGACCCTACTCGCTGATACCTCTCTGGGCTAGAATAGACCTGGGAGCGATTGCAATGAAGGAGTACTTCACATTCCTAAATGTTGGGAATAACTTTGTTATTCTAAATAGATAGATATTTAACTAAATTTGGTTTTCGCATATTTTTCTTCCATGGATATTTTTCTTGTTGGATATTTTCTCTTGTTGGATATTTTTCTTGTTGGATATTTTCTCTGCCCATTGGAATAATGGTTAGAGTGTTCACCAATGGACCAGGAGACTGGTGATCAATCACAGGTCGAGTCATACTAAAGATTAAAAAATGGTACTTGATGCCTCTTTGCTTAACACTCAGCATTATAAAGTATGGATCAAGATTAAGTAGTGCCTTCCTTTACTCCTTGGTGCAGTAGCTAAAGGGAGCCTTCAGGTTGCCCTTAACTACAGTCAGTCAACAACTTGCCACAATATATATATATATATGCATGTATTTATCAGCATCATTCAATAAATAAGATGAACTTTGTCTAAGAAGTCAGCAATAATAAGCACTATTTATTGTTGCTCTTTTTTTTTTATTAAGGAAATCAATAATGATGCGTCTTTTCATGTCCCTGAAGATAATCAGCATGACATTTTTTATTGACGGTGGTGCCTAAAACTTTTTATTTACTAGAAATCCAGGGTATTTTCATTCCATGGACTGTCTTTTTTACTTAGGCTTATCATGGCAAACCTATGTTTAACCAATTTGCAAAGATTTTTTTGACTTAAGCATGCTTCTCTGCACACATCACATTTTCTTATGTAAATGTCACATGGTTTGCACTTTTCAGCCAAGAAAATTTTGATGTCAGACCTCTGTTTAAACCTGGGGAACTGTGTTTGATTTGCTGCAATTTTGAATAGCCTCAAAAAAATACTTTAGTGAGATAAAAATAATTTTTTATAAACTAATTCCAAACAATGTGGAGTTTAACTTTAAGAAAAAAATTCTGCTTTTTTAAAAAAATTCCCTTTATTTATCAAATGGCTCGTGTGTGTGTCTATATATATATATATATATGTATATATACACACACACACACACATTCTGATAGAAATAATTTCCCAGTTTTAAAATTGCTGCCATGCAGTTGGTTGTCACATTGAGCATCGTATGTCTTTGAGTAGAAGCAATCTGTCATTTTAGTTGCTATCATGGCTTGGAATGGTGAACATTGTGATCGAAATTTCTTTCAATAAGCTGTGACATCTGATCACCAGTTTGATAAAAAAATCTATCCCCTTGTAATTACTTCTTCAGGGGATACCTGTAGGCTCAAGTCTTTAAACATAGGCTGTTGACAACTGATGAACTGAAAGATTTTATTTGTCACGATGTCACAGCAATGCCAAAGGCAAGTGCTGTAAAACTTCAGTGTGAGACTTGAGGGGTATATAGCTTATCAAAGCAAGCATTTGATTGATGTAATCTTTGAAACAAAATATAGTGGCTAATGTAGTTGTTTCTTATAGTAAAATTAAATTTCAAATAGGATATATGTTGTCTTTGTTATTTATATTCTAGAACCAAGGGATCATTCAGCCAGACCCTGGATATGTATATATACATCCATGCTTACATATATCTATATCTTATATATATATATAATTATGATTATAATTTCATGCTGAAAGCATTTTTTTTTCTGTGGAATCTTTGCAGTGCTCAATGCAGAAATATCACAATATTATTTCAAGTATAAAATAAAAAATAACTCATGTCTCAGTTTCACATTTTCAATTATTAGGTGAGCGAGTATTCAACATGTCTGACTTTTTCATATATATATATATATATATGTAGTAATAATAACTTCAAGCAACCTGTTTTAAAAAGACTTCCTCTCTACCAAAAATAGCTGAGCTGGTTACAAAAACTGATGATACAAAATGGATCCCAAGTAATATTTGGGTAACTCTGAGTTTTGTGTTAGACACTTGTCTGGCAGGTAGATGGTGTCAGTAGCTATGGTAAAGTTGGGAATCCTACATATATATATATATTATATGAATTTGCTCTGTATCAAATTTATAAATTTATATATTAATTTTCTTACACTGAGTCCTCCTGGAGATTTATAAGAATCTTCTTATATATTCTCAAATAGAATCATTCCCAACTTATCTTCATTGGGTATTTTATATATATATATATATATATATATATATATATATATATATATACTCTTTAAGAAAAACAACAAACCGGTCACATTAGGATTATAAATTTATTTCGATTCTGTTATGCGTTTTTGAAAATTTCAAAAACACGAAAAAATTTAACAGGACTTCTTCAGATTCTATGGATAAAAAAACTAGAATAGACACAGAAAAAAAAGGTGGGAGGGGATAGAAGAGGGGTGAAGAGTTATCTCCTCATTTAGCCCACTTCCATTTCTATTTTAATTTCGGTTAGAAATGTAGTAAAATTATTTAAAAAAATTTTTTTATTTTTTATTTTAAATTTCTAAATTCTAATTACGTTTTGACTTAAATTACAGATTTAATATTAAATTAAATTTAAACTTTATTCAATAACTTTACATAATGATAAAGTAATAATTATATTAAATTAAAACAAAGGGATGTGTGTCTTTGTATGTAGAGTACTCAAGATTTAAAGATAAGATAATATAGCAAATGATAATGATATATTTTATTATTTAATTTATTATTTTATGATCATGCTTTTTTAATCTTATAAAGGATGGTTCTATTTGTATCATTATGCTTTATTTGTGATTTCAATTTTAATAGAACTGCTTATTTGAAAATTACAAAACCATGAAATGGTCATAATGAACTAAATTAAGCAAACAAAATATCTCTCATAATTAATTATGTAATACATATGTACAAAGATGGTTGGCTGAATATTTTATAGGCTGACCAAGATACTCTTATTGAATCTGACCAAATAAGATTTATTTTTAAACATAGTCCCCTTTGCAATCCACACACTTCTTCCATGTGTATTGCAGTGCTTGGATCCCATTGTCCCCAAAAGTCATCACCTGCATATATTACATCATTATATGATCTTTTCAGTGCATATATATATATATATATATATATATATAACAGATATCAAATGTCCATGTCTTTAGACCATATTTGTCAATCATTCATAACAAATGAATGAATTGAAAAATAATCTGCTAAGAGAGACATAGTGACTATTTTGGACTCTGTAATATCACACGTTTTAACCCTCCTATGCATCACCTTCTTGGCTACAGGTCAATTTTTGCCAATTTTCACACAATCCTCTTTGGATCATTATTGTTGCTCGTATTGATGTTGATTAAGTTTTACCATGGAATCATGTAAGACTGTTGATTGACTTCACCTTTCTGAAGTGGAGCATATCTTCTGTAACATTTGTAAAGAGACAAATCTACACTAGCCACAATTACAAACCAATAAAGAAATAAATGATTTGACATATTTTCTTTCAAAAGTTCTTAAGTCCAGTGAAAGATGAATAAAACTTATAACTTTTCAAAGTTGAATTTTAGTGAGTCCCCATGGAGTAGTGGCTAATATGCTAGACTTGTAGCAAGCAAGTTTGAACTCCACTTGTGCTATTATTTTCACTTTTGGACTAATACCTTTTGGAAAGATATGAATCCTTTTATCCTCGCGGCTATGGGTTAAATAGTACCACTACTATCTTTCTGCGAGGACGGCTTTGACATGAGATCACCTATAAGGGTTGATATGCTATTAAACAAGGAAACTAAATCAAAATTGAGTCAAGTCTTATTCATAAACCTAATTACATACAGGGTGTTTAAAAAAAAGTTTAATGTTATTTGAGATGTATAGTGTTTCAGAGAAATTGATATCATTTTGTAATCTATTAACTTGACTAATTCTCATTCAAATGATCTCAGATTTTAACAGCATGTGTTGGAACAACTTAAACTTCTGTTTAATGTTTTAAAATCTTTTCTTTTCCAGTGAATGATATTTATATTTCTGAAAATAAAAAAAAATATTGAATGAGCATTGGTGAAGTAATTAGATTATGAAATGATATCAACTTTTCTGAAACAAATATTTGTTCTAATATGATGAGTGTTGAAAAAGTTATGCCTTATTTAATTTTATGGAAACTACATCAGATAATAGAAGCACAATAATATTTATACCAGATGGAGCAAGATTTCAGCTACAAAATACTATTTTTCACCCCCACATAGTCACCACCCTTACTATACATTTTGTAATGCAGTAGTCTCCTCCCACCACTAGTGAACCTGGTACCTGGCTGTGTGACTGACAACAAAGGGTCAATTATGAGAACTTTTACAGTAGGTGCCAGAAATGTTACCCTTGAGAGTTGGGGATTTTCGAAAAGGGTCTGTCAGTTTGTGAATGGCTGAGTGATAACAACCTGAATTGCAGGGCTAGAAAAACCACCCATTGATGGGTGGGCTACAACTTTTCAAGCAATAGATCTTTCCTTCATTGACTTGAGAATACTACTTGATGTCTTCCTGTTCTTGAGACCAGTCTAAAGGGAAATTGTGACATTGATAATAAAGTGAGGGGTTGTTTCCTGTGACCAAATATCTGATTCCCTGTTAACTTTGCCAACTTTTTGAGATCCTACAATATCACAATTTTCACCAGCAAAATATTTGAAACTGTAACAATTAAATTTCTAGTTTGGTTTCTTTGTTTAATGGTATATCAATCTCTGTGGGTTCTTTAATGCTAAAGCCATCCTTGTAGAATAACAGCCATGATACCATTTAACCCCTAGCTGAGACAAGGTATTGTGGAGGTTCATATTTTTTCCAATGGTATTAGTCAGAAAGTAAATATAATAGTGCAACTGGAGTTTGAATTTGCAACTGGAGTTTGAACAAAATGTATAGTAATGGTGGTGACTCTGTGAGGAAAAATAGTATTTTGTAGCTGAAAACTTGCTCCATCTGGTATAAATATTATTGTGCTTCTATTATATATATGAGGTATATGAAGTGGTCTATGAAATGTCTATTCTTTTTTAATCACAGCAGATTTAATATTAGAAGTGCCCAAAGCATATCCAAAAGAAAACAAAATATTCAGGATTTCAAACGTGCTATACCACAGACTCTTCCTTTTAAACTTTTTGTTACTTGAATTGTAACACCTGACATTCATGACTTTAACTTGACTTACCACTCTTGATATCATTCCACTGCTGGAAATTCCTTAAAAATGGCAGAAGGTGATATCACAGTAGCATTTAACTATACAACAGAATACAGAAGTGATAACTCTTCTGATTTTCTTTATTATCAATGGTGTGGTTAGCATAATAGTTATAATTACAAGAAATAGAATGAGTGACACTAATTTTCTTGGGAAAAGTGTAAATCCATCTCTTCTCTAGCTATGGGCAAATAGTAGGATAGACTGGGTTCTTTGACCTTGGTTAGACAACCAGTTTAGGAGAAGGAAAATTCTGAATTCAAACCCTCTCTAACTCCTCTTAAAAAATTAACCTTGTGTCACTTCCTGCCTGTTGCAGAAGGGTAAATGTATACCTTACTTATATCATTGTTGGCACTTGTTTAGAATGTCTGCAGTTATAAATAGAAAACATCCTTCCTTTTAAATTGCCTCATTTGAATACAGAGCAAGGTAGAATTCTGGTTCTTGATTTATCCTGCCAATAACTTATTAGATATTTCCAATTCTAGTTCTATTCAATTCAAAGAAATTGGTAACAGATTTGAAGTAATATCCTCCCATTCAAATTATACTTGTAATGATTCGAGGTTTAGTCAAGAAGTAATGCTTTATCATCATTATCAAGGCATGCCAATTGATTTTCTCTCGCCATCTGCCTTTATAAGTCATCACTTTTGATAAGTACTCTCGACGGCATCCAGTATCCACACAGATCTAACAAATCTAAGTTTTGCTAGTTGGCCACCACTGGTGTGTCCACGTATAGGAGTCCATAGGTCCTTGCTTATGAGTTCATCCTTTTCTAGCAATGCCCAGCATGTTATGCTCATCTTAATTGGATATTTTGTGATATGGGAGGTAAATGGCCTTACAGCTGTTTTGTAGTGAGCTGCTTCCAGGATTTGTTCAAAGCAGCATCCTTGTGTTGTTCTCATCTAGCCTTTTCTCTAGACGTTATGATAAAGTCCAAGTGGTACAACTATATAATATTTCTGACACTGTTATAGCTTGGAATAATTTCCATTTTATTTTTCATGTGAGATCAGACTTTCATATGATCGTTAACCTGTCAATTGCAGTCTATGCTTTACCTATGCATATATTAACATTGCTTTCAGAAGAAGGGATATTGCTGTTGAGTTATATGAAGTGGTCTGTGAAATGCTTATTCTTCTTTAATTACAACAGATTTAATATTAGAAGTGTCCAAAGCATATCCAAAAGAAAACAAAATTTTCAGGATTTCAAACATAGTCATTTTTCCTTCCTTGTGGCATAATGGTTAAAGTGCTGGACTGCAGCCTTAAAGTAAGCAAATTCAAACTTCAGCAACGCTATTGGCATTCACCTTTGGACTAATGCCCTTGGGAAAGGAATAGACCCCTTATCCCCCAGTTGTAGGTTAAATAGTATCACTACTGTTTTTTAGAATGGTGGCTTTGACATTAAATAACCCATGGAAGTTGATATGCCATTCAACGAAGAAATTGAAATCATTCCACCTTTAAGTGAGCACAAGAAGTATCCACCCCCCAAAGAATTTTTTTTTTTTCAAGCAATGTGCAAGTTGTTTCTTTCGCCTCATCATCATTGTCCTCTGAGTGCCTCCTACATGAATCCTAACAAATGAAAGACTGAGAGTAGCAGATCAGAATTGTAGCATGGATGAAGCAAAATTGTCCAGTCATGTGCTTGTCTGGTCTTTAAGCTGCTGTGAAGCCTTGCAATGTTATGTTGCAAAAATCTATTATTCATCTTCAAATGTGGCCTAGCCCAAAGAAACCTTGCTTTGTATTTTGATTTGGCCTCATTTGAAGAGGAATGATCTGCTTTTTGCATATATATATATATATATATATATATATATATATATACACATTTGATGATTATGCAGTCTGTTGTATATGAAATGTGCAGCCATGGGCACTGTATTAAAGCCTAAAAGATGAAAGCATGTTTCTAAGTATATTTTATGATTAATTCATCTAATAATGAAAGTAATACTGTAAATATACTTGAAAGTAATGTGTTTTTTATTATTAAGAAATACAAATTGTTTATAAAATAATTTGATTTACAAACAAAAGTTTTTAATGTTTTTTTAAAGGTTGGATCAATAAGTCCATAGCTTCTCATTATTAGTTGAGTTTTTTTTATTTTTGTGTGGTTTTATCTTTCAATTTATAATATTTGATCTATGAGGGTGAGTTGAAAAGTTTATATGATGATGTCTACTGTCGATAAGTTTTTTTGTCCAAGCACTGCGACACCGATGGAAAAAGTGTGTGGCTGCAAGGGTGACTGTTGAAAAAATAAACCTCATTTAATCACATTCCATAATGCTATCTTGGTCAGCCTATGAACTTTCTGCTGAACCTCATATGAACCTCTTTGGTCACATCCCATGAGAGTATCTGGGTCAGCATATGAACTTTTCTGCAGACTCTCCAATGTGATTAATATTCACCACTGAATTGAATAAATTGATGGAAAGTGATTTATTTTAAGATAAGTATTTTGTAGAAAATGCTGCTATTTTTTTTTTCAATGGTAGGCTACCAACTTTGTGATAAAGTTTGGTTTAGTTGTGTTTTATTGCATATTAATGCTTGTGGGTTAGTGTTAATGCCAAATCTTGTTTGTGTGTGTGTGTGTGTGTGTTGTGATTTGTAAGTGAATAATTTGTAGGTAACATTATTTTTAAACAAACCAGAGCTCATTTGTTTACACTCAGGGAAATGGTTTTAAGTATTGCTATCTAATACTAATAATTCTATTTAATATTAATTATTTTTTTACCATACTGTTAAATGATTTGAAGTATAGTAAATGATTAAACAGTTCTAATAGGTATTACCACTCACAGTCAGAGTGGACCTGGGACTAATGACAATGAACTGGTACTCTGCATTCTCCAAAGCTCCTGGATTGGAGCCTCATCATCAGATGGTTTAATGTTATATCCTGGATACTTGTTGGAAATTGGGGTAGGGTCTTACCCCACTGCAGTGGTGCAGTCGGTGTATTCTATAGCCTTCGCTGAAAGGTTAAAACTTTGTGATAAATCTACACGTATTCTTTTGCTTTCAACATTTTTCATTATATTTTTCATTGTTTAGTTTTCTTTTGTTTCTTTTTTTATCATTTCTTTTACTGTCATTTCTTTTATTTCATTGTTCTCTAGAAAATTTGTTTTTCCTTTGAAATAAACTTATTGACTGCTTGGACATTTTTCCTTTGAAATAAATCTATTGACTGCATGATCTTCAGAAGTTATCAATGGCCAGAAAAATCTTATTTTGTTTGTCAATATTTCTATATCAGCTGAAGAATGTACAGCATTGAAAAATACTAATTTTGCTATGACTAGATTATTTCAGTGATGTTTATCTATATATGTATGTGATATGTAAGATAAAAAAAAAGTGGTAGTCTGGTCAGTTACTCTGGTTTAATCCACCCCAGTGCTATAGATGGCACAGAAATTTTATAAGGCAGTGTAAAGCTTTTTTTGACCCCCGCCTCCTATAAACATTGCAGAAATACCCTTGTTTTAGTCATTCTGCTTTCATCTGCTATGGTAAATAATGGGAAAGGCGAGTGAAATTGAGTATTTTGTGGATATCTTGAAGTTGAGGTGTAGGTTTTATTTCTTCAGCCTCCACAGTATTCAAGGGTTTGAAAGAAAGAATTCATATTTTTTTTATTTCCCTTATTTTCAAGGCATGCTGACAGCATGGATTCTCTGACTCTCTCTCTCACACACACCATTCGTCCCTATCGGCTATCACTCTTGGTAAGTAGGCTAGACAGCATCCAGTGTCCACTCAGCAAATGAATGTAAGTTTTTGCTAGTCAGCCAATACTGGTGTGTCCATGTGTAGGATTCCATGGGAGAACGTCACTTGTGAGTTCATCCTTATTTTTACCGGTGTCCAGCATATCTTGCTCGTCTTACTTGGATGTTTTGTGAGATGAGAGGTAAGTGGCCGTACAGCTGCTGTTTTGTAGGGTACTGCTTCCAGGATTAGTTCAAAGCAGCAATCCTGTGTTGTTCTTATTGAGCTTGTGCTTCCACTTCAGTCAGAAATTTATATGAAAAGATGAATAATAATGTCCACAGTACCCTAAAACGTTGTAGACATTTGTGTTTTCGATAGGTTCCATTATAGAAATACTTATTGAATCGCTATATACCCATAAAATCCTGTCAAATAATACATCAAACGAAAGGAAATTGACTTATGTTGAAGTTTATCAAGGTTGTTTATTTGTATTGTTTTTGTATCACTTTTTATTGATGAGACAGGAGAAAAAATGATGAATATTGGAACATCAGTTTTTTCGGGTATAATTTACTCGCAAGAGCGGCCGGGGGTGTTAGTATACTTCACTTATGTACAAAAACTTACAGCAATGTGAATTTGGTTAAGTTTGACAAAGAAAAAAAACTCTAAAAAAAAATAAAAAATAAAAAATGCCATTTAACATAGTCTATAAGCAGTTTAAATTAGTCTGCTACTTTTATCACAAGCAGTTTTCAAAGTTCAGCTTCTGTGGCATAATAACTTTTCATGCTTCACGTACACAGATTTACCTTGTGGTGTGTAGTTGTTATTGGAGATGTTGTTCCCACAATTTGTTGTGGCTCATTATTGAAAGGCGAACTATATAAACGACGCAGATAAAAGAATATTCACAACAAAGCAATACAAACAAAAATACATTTATATATCAACAAGTACATTGTAAAAAATATTACGAATGTTCAAAATATAGTTCGTTAAATATTCGTGTGTGTGTGTGTGTGTGTGTGCGGTTATTATTTAGGTGTATGCAAGTAGACTAAATATAAACAGTGTCCCAGAGGCTATATGTACATGTTGGTAAAGTATTTTACACTAAAGCACTAATACACCGGCCTTTTATCTGTGGGGTTTGAAGATTTTGAAAGTCAGGGGCTAAGGGCAAGGCTGTGTTGCCGTAGATATCTGACTCCATATTTTGGTTACACTGTTTCACCCCATGTTGACTGGCCGGCGCAATGCCTTGCCCAAAGAAAGTCCCAAAAGAAATATACAAAAAGAAAAGATAGAAAAAAGATAAGAGACGGAAACATTTCTTCTATACTTTCCTTTATTTATTGGGTGAAGGGACTAACCAACGCTATGTCTTGTGACGCAGCGTGGTGCCCAAAACACCAGACAGCAAAATGGTGTTGTTGGTTCGACGGACACGGCCTGAAAGAGCAAGATGATATCGTTTCCTTTTTCAAGGGGAAAAATTCTTTTTTCTTTTTTACGCATGCGTCATCTCCTTTTCCGTTAGAGACCTCTGGGAGTTTCTTCAAATTTAATAGTTTTCTTTTTATCAATTTATTTATTTTTTAAAATTTAATTAATTTATTTATTTATTCGTTCCCTACATATCTCTGTCTGGTTGGGCTGACAAGTCTGAGTTTGTACGAAGGTTTTCGGCGGATAGGCAGAACATAAGAAGAAAGAATTCACATACTATACATGCGCCCATTCTATATTTCTGGAGCTACGTGTCGCTAGTTGGGATTCAGAATGTAAGAGAGCAAGTTATTGGAAATCTAGAGTATATATAGTTAAACCTTGTCACGTGGTCAGCTCCAAACACACCGTAGTTGGGAGCATAAATCACGTGACTTCCCTGACCAATAGGTTCCCGAAATTAATTAGTTTACCGACGTGCACCATCTTTGTTTCAGGAACAAGTAAATCAGTTTCCTATTTTCTAGAATTTTCTTGTATGATGACCATTAAAAAATATAGGAGTGTAAATTCTACGACCTTTCAAGCCACCACTTGCTTTAATGTAATATTTTCAAAGTGATAAGGTAGATATTTATGACTTATATATATATGGTCGAGTCTTTTACTTTGTAAACGAAATACTGTTTTTATAATTCTAAGGGAATAACTAAATACACAGTCTTTAAGCACGTGAAAAAAACAAACTTTGAAGTTGAAAAAATGTTACTTGATTTCACTTAAAAGTTTTAACAATACTTTAAGGTGTACATTCATTTACATTTTAACCTCATGAATCAGCGGGTTTTTTTTAAGTCATGAAAAAAGTCTAATTGTTTGAGAAGTTTTCAAAAATAAATTAGATCTCGGCAAAAGATGAAGTAAAGAAAATTTTACTAACAATCAAGTAACCATTATTAAAACAAATTTTCTTTAATTTTAATTTAGAATTTGGTGTTTTTGTTTAAGTTAACTGTTAACTAAATTTTCTAAACTTAAAAGAAACTATTATGTCACCTCTTCATGCCGGCTTCATTACGTTCATGTATTAAAAATACAATCATCAGATGAAACCCTCTGTTATATTCAAAGACGAAGGTGTGATAAGGCTTACCGGAGTCGAGTTAGGACTTGAACCTGTAAGAGAAAGAGATGATTTCCAGGCATGGATAAACGGATAACAGTTTAGTGTTAAAAATGGTTAGTTTCCATAATACTATAAATTATTTGACAACACAAATAAATAACGAAACTTCTTTTGAAACACAACAACGAAAGGTTTATTATTTTAGCAGAAGTAAAAGAGTCAGAATGAGAAAGTGTCCCTTTTGGTGTCGCCGGTTAGTATGTTGGTCCTTGAGTTTGTAGGAAGTGTGTGTCACTGTAGCAAATAGCTCGTGTGACTGACCGCAAGGTTGGTTCTTCTGTGTGTGAAGCTAGTAGCAGCGTGTTCTTCAGCGAAGGGGTTCTAAGTGGAATCTGTAGCAGTGGACGCGAGAGAGGTCTCTCTTGGCTGGTAACTAGGTGCTCTTTGACCGTCAGCTGACTACTAAAAAGGACTAGAAAAATAGTTGCAGAGAGGAAGAAGGAATCAATGCGCTCTGTCTCTGATTAGTCAGTGCATAGCCGAATCGCTTGGCGGGGGCATTGATTCGCGAAAGGAAATAGATCTGTGACTGCTACATCAGCAACACGTGTGTTGAGTCGACTACGTCTTTATTTCTACTGAAGTTTTGCCTGTCCTCTCTTCCGGGTCGGAAGTGTTCCCTACCAAAACTCCAAAGGAGTTAACTGTACATTAGTGTAGTGTATGTATACACATACAACACCCTGCTCCCAAGTCATTTGTTCTTCAGCTGTGTTTTGATCCAAACTTATGATGTGTATTCAGACATCCAACGGGATGGGTGCACTTTTCTTCTCATTCTAGTTCGGACCATTTGCTCAGTTGTGGTTGGTTGGTGTTCTGTGATTTCTGGCGGTGGTGTGTTTGTTTCGGGAACAGGAAAATTCTGAACTCCTCTGAATGTAGAATTGCTAACAGATGTCTTCTGCTACGACGGAGTTTTCTGCCATTCTCTGTTAGGATGAGATATGACCTAGATTGATCATATCTATTGATTACCTTACTCTTTCTTGACCAGGTTTTGCCATCATGTAGACGGACATGGTCACCGATATTCAGGGATAAGAGTTTGCGATGTTTTTGATGGGTTTGCTTACGGACCTTGTGGGATCCGTTACTCTAAGTAGCAATGTCTTTCGTTCGCATTTCACCGGTTTTGTTGCTGGTGTTTCCTTGCCTGCTGCCGTGCGTAAAGCTAGCAATGCTTAGTGTTTGTCTTTCCCTGATTTCAGACATTTTAATAGGGTCCTTTTTAAAGTTTTTATGGTTCTCTCTACCTTGCCATTTGATTGTGCAAATTCTGAGCAACTGGTGTCATGTTCAAAATCCTAGTTTGCTGAGAATTTTCTGAATTCTTGCGAGGCGACGTCTGGACCATTGTATAAAAAGACTAGTTTAGGGATTCTATATCTTACTAACATATCTTTCATATGCTTTATCACTATTGGTGAGGTGTTGTTGAGGAGTTTGCTGATTCCAAAATACTCGGAGTAATAATCTACAACTATAAGGTAGATTTTCCCTATATTTTGAACAGGTCCGGACTGACTTTTTCCCAATGTTTGACAGGGATCTCGTGGTTCATGAGTCGTTCAGCACCTTAATGGTTTTTATATTGTTGGCATGCCTCACAGTTTGATATCGTATCTGTTATGTTAGCATTCATGTTTGGCCAGAAGTGTGATTGTCTGGTTTGGGATTTTGTTTTTTCAATTCCCAATTGGCCTTGGTGTAAGATTTTGAGTATTTCCAGTCGGAAATCATAGTGCCCTCAACACTATGATTTATTGACTCTTGAGAAGAAGCCCGTCTTGATATGTGACCTCTGAATTATGGTAATAGTATGGTCTGAGACAGAGGTCAAGGTTGAGGCGATGTTCCGGCCATCCTGCAGAGATTTGATGTAGTTTTTGTAGTGTATCATCTTTTGCTGTTTCTGGTGACTCTTTTCACTGATTAGGAGAGATGACATCACAAAGTGGACAAAGTAGTTCATTTCTTTGTCGGAGATTTCAAGAGTGTTGTCTTGTAATGTGTCCGTAACCTTCATTAATGGGTCTTTCGTATATTCCAGGTCGTAATATTTTTGGAGCCTTAAAAGGAAACGCTGTATTCTAGGTGGAACTTTGACTATTTTCTTGTTCATTACGGACTTGAAGGGTTTGTGATCATTGAGCACGGTGAAGCGTTATCCATATACGTATCATGGAAGAACTGACAGGCAAACAGAATTGATAGTATTTCTAATTCTAAGGGACTAGTTTATTTCTGCCGATGTTAGGAATCTGCTGGCATAAGCTATCGGATGCCACTCATTGTCATGCAGCTGTTCTAGCAGGGTTCCTAATCTTTGGGTAGATGCATCAGATGATACTTTGATTGGGAGTTTAGGGTCAAAGTACTTTAGTGTTGGGCTCTGAGTGATCATTTCCTTAAGGTGCGCCTCTTTGAGGCTTTTCAAAGGACCAAATAGTGTCTTAAGAAGACGTAGGGGTGCTGTTTTGGTTGAGAGGTTTGAGAAAAAATTCCCCAAGTATGTAATCATGCCTAAGAAGCGTTGTAGTTCCTTTTGGTTTGTTGGTTGAGGCATATCTGTGATAACTTCTATTTTTCTGGCATCTGGTGCTATTCCTTTGTTGGATATTGTGTGTCCGAGAAATGTCAATTCATGCTGGTTAAATTGACATTTGGATCGATTTAGTTTTAATTCTGACCGTCTTACAGCTTGCATAACTTCAATTATTCTTTTTTCAAGCAGTTTAGGTGTATCTACCCAGATGATGATGATGATGCCATCCTGTATATTCCAACATCCTTTTATGGATTCTACGATTGCGGCTGTGCGGGCTTGACACTCTACACTGGCATTGTGAATCCCATAGAGAATGCGTAGGAATCTAAAACGGCCACAGGGAGAGGTTAAGGTGAGGAGTTTGGAGTTTTCTTCATCCACTTTGATTTGCCAGAAGGCATTTGAGGCATCCAGTTTGGTAAAATACTGTGCTCCTGCCATTTCCCTGTAATATTTAAGTTGTTGTTGTTAGGCAGTAGATTTGATTGCCTTGTTTAGATTTCGAGAGTCTAAACAAACTCTCAAGGTGCTATTGGGTTTTTCTACCACTACTAGAGAGGAAACCCAGTCCGTTGCTTCAATCACAGGAACAATTATGTCGAGGTGAGTCATTCATTGCAGTTCTTGTCTTAGTTTCTTTTTGAGGGCAAATGGTATTTTGTGTGGTGAGTTTATGATGGGTTTTCCCTTTGGGTCAATTGTAAATTAAATTTCGAGAGGAACACTGGTTCTCCTTTTGAAATGCTGAAAACTCTTTGTATGAGGTGCATGTCAGCATAGGTTTTTAGTCTGAGGATTGGAGAGGCGTCAGTGTCTGATACAGTTATTGGGATATCATATATGTTGTTTTTTATGTGGAATTTGTACTATACATTATCCTAGTACCGAGATAGAGGTGCCGTTGTAGGGTGTTAACCTTGTGTGGTTAGGCTTTAATACAGGTTTATTTTTCAGTAGATGGTAGTCTTTCCTTGGAATGATGTTTACTTGACTGAGTCAATTTTAAATCTTGTTTTTGTGCCATTTACTGCTAATGTGACCAGCCAATTTCTGACGTTGAGTTTACCTCATAGGTTTTTCGTTTGTGTGTTGGTGACTTTGTTTTGGCAGTGACGCAGCCTACATAAGCTTGTTCATCCTCTGATACCGGTGAGTCAGAATAACCCTGCATGATTTCCTGGACGTATTTGTTTGAGGGGCACATTTTTGCAAAGTGGTTGCGTTTTTTGCAGGTGGAGCAGATTTGGTTGTATGCAGGGCAGTTGCCTCGAAAGTGCGAGTAGGAACCGAATTTGCATTCTGTTATTTTTTCTCTGTTGGAGTAGGGAGTTCTGCCCTTTGTGAGAGAGGTTTTTTTTCGGACCTTTCTTCGCAGACTGGTTGCTATTTTGTTTTTTTCACTTTTTGTGAAATCTACTTCCTTGGGCTCTTTTTGTAGGAGTCCTACTTGTCGTCTTGTTGCTTCGGTAGTTTGTCCTGTCTTTATTGCCATTTCTAGCATTAAATCCGTTTCTTATAAAAGAAGACGGAGGTAGTTTGTTCCGATGATTATCATGTCCTTGATGATGCTGTCTCTCAATTTCTTTAATTCACACTCGTGATTCAGCATTTTTAGTTTCTTTACAAAGTTTTCGAATGCGTCTGTCTCGTCTTGTCGAGAAGTGAGAAATGTGTAACATTTTTTCGAGGAATGCAGTATTCGACGAATTTTGTTATAATTATGTCGTAATCCATTTCATCATTTACTGATGAACATTCAAAGTTGTTATATATTTGGCGGTCTTGTTTTCCTATGCCCTCAAGTAGATTGTTGGTTTTGACGTCGTTTGGTTTCTTTGATTTTCATGCGGCTATTAAGTACAGCCTCAATTCTTGTTTGAAAACTTTCCAGTTTTCAGTTATATTTCTGTTTGAAAAGTTTAGGGGTCCCAGGAGAGTAAATTGAGAAGCTATGTTGTCTGTAATCCGACTACTTGAACGTGACGGTGAGAGAGTGAGTGCCAGTTTTACATTAGAAGAAATGTTTAAGATTCTGATACAATGTTAATTTCATAGACAAAGGTGAGATAAGGGTTACCGGAGTCGAATTGGGACTTGGACCTGTAAGATTTCCAGGGCTGGAAGTGTTCCCTACCAAAACTCCAAGGGAGTTAACTGTACATTAGTGTAATGTATGTCTACACATATAACACCCACAAGTATATATATATATATATATATATATATATATATATATATATATATATATATATAATCTATCTCAGGATTATGTTGTCTATTATACGTGAAACACGCAATCATGGGCAGTATTTGACATTATTTCAATATTGTAAATTTTAAATATTGTGCTATCACCTGGCCCATATATATATATATATATATATATATATATATATAATGAAAAGAATAATGACCAGTGTTCATTAAAAACTAAAGCTGCAGTAAATTCAGTAAGAAATGAAAGTGTTCAATGCATAAAAAATGTAGAGGAAATATAATAATGTTGCAATATAAAAAGATTATTAATTCACAACTATGGCTGATATTGTTAATAAGGGAATAGAATTGTACACAATATCACGCTTCTACCAATTTATTGGAGCTGAGCCAAATCTTTTATAAATGTACATTTGTAAAACACCGCTTGATAGATATGCATCTATTCACAAGGCATAATCTGTATGCTTGTCATAATGCAGCTATTAGAATACTAGTCTAATAAAACACTGACAGGGAACTCCGAAATTACAGGTGGCTTCATTCAACAAATATCTAAAATGAATCATTCTCAGCACTTCAGTCAAAAAGACTTGTTTTCAAATGCAATCTAGATAGTAAGAATCATTACCTATAGTCAGGTACTATGAAACGCAGATGAAGATGCAGTTGGTGCATTGCACCAGGGCTCAGAGAGTTTCTGTAGTAAAATATAACAATTGTTGGTTTAATCAATTTTCATAAAACATTATTAGAAAGAATTGTCGAAAAATCTGATAAATTTTTCTTTTCTTCCAATCTCTTAATACATATAAATAGAAACAAGAATGTTAAGATTTCTTGTTCAAGTTAAAAGTACAGTTAGTGTAAACAGGCCAAAACTTTTCTCGTTCCCCAATGATATCACATCAGAAAAATTTGACTTTGGGTTACTCTTACGCGCTTTTAATCTGGACTTGCAATATTATTTTGAGAAAAGAAGAAAATGTAAATATGTTATTTAAAAAGATAATTTATTGAAAGCTTTAAGCACATAGTCAAAAATTACTCTTGAATAACATGAAATAGGTGTGGGTATATATATGTATGTGTTAAAATATCAACTCTTTTTATAATAGTTTCGTTACTAACAATTTTATGTGTTAACAAGGATACATGAAGATATTAATGAGACGATTATAAAAAGAGGTGAGATTTTTTAATTTCTTTTCGGTTTTACTTTGCTCTGTAGACTAGCATTTGAGTACTTTTTGATTGATTAAACTTTTAAAACAATTTGTTTATTCTCATCTGTTCATATACACACGCACACACACACACACACACACACACACACACACACACACACACACACACACACACACACACACACACACACACACACACATATATATATATATTGTAGGGAAAACTTATTTAAAAAGGTGAAGGAAAAGGCTTTGTACATAGATATTAGATTTTTGACACAATGTCAGAACTAATTCTATTATTTGAGATGTTTGACAGAGGTAAAGAATAATCTAATGCTAGCTAATATAGTAATTTCATTTTGGATTGGTTCTTTGGTTGTCCCCGTCCCAACACTTTTCAATGAACATGAATGTCTATTTAAAACATTCCACCGTTGGCTGAGTGAGATTGCCCCGACTTCAAGCAACAACAATGACCATCTTTTATCCCCAGCATTCAGATGCCATTATAGTCTTTCAAATTCGTACAGAGATTTTTTGGGTTTTAATGATTCAACTAATTATTCATTAATATTTATATTCTTTTTTTCAATTTAACATTTTTGTAATCATAATTTAATGTATGCGTAAATTTCATTTTAGAGTCATCGGTATGTGTCTGTTGATTGAGATATCAAAAAAGTAAATGAGGAATGCAATCTAGGGGTTGACTTTGATGATGCATTTAAATTTTTTATATTTTGTCTACTGTATCAAGGGTAAATGTTTGGCACCAAGATTTCGGGCTTTTTTTTTTTGCTCATGCCCTAGGGTTCCTCCAGTCTGAGGTACTCTGGGAGTCTTACTTTTTGTGTCCTTTTATTTACTCATATATATATATATATATATATATATATATATATATATATATATTATATATATTATATATATATATATAATTAATTTAATTTTGTTTTATTTTCGTTTTATTTGTCTTTATTAATCCCCACAATACATTCCCGCCCAAATAGTGGAGCTACGGTAAGGATGAAATTAATCTTTTGTAAGGTCTGTCTGCTTCGAAGTCTTGGGGGTCGAAAAAAATGAACGCCAAGAGTCCTTTTTGGCACCAGGATTTCGGGCGTCATCTTTTTGCGCATGGCCCATGGGTTAGTCTGGTTTGAGGCACTCTGGGAGTCTTACTTTTTGTGTCCTTTTAATTTATATATATATATATATATATATATATATATATATATATATATATATATATATATAGTTAATTTAGTTTTGTTTTATTTTCGTTTTATTAGTCTTTATTAATTCCCTCAAATGGGATGAATAGCTGAATGGTTAGAAATTTTATTTCATTGGAGGCAAATGTTATTTTAAAAATATATAAAACCCTAATAAGACCTCATTTCAGCTGCAGTGTCTAGACAAGGAAATTGGTGTGTAATATTTAGCTTGGAAGGCATATCAAGAAGAGTAACAAAAATAATATAAACGTAAGAGCTTATAGTTATATGGAGAAATTACTTTACTAAAAGGAATAATTCACTTAGAACTTGAAATTTACAGATTTTAAAACCTAAGTCTACAAACTAATTGGATTTTTTTTTTTGCTAATAGTATTATCCTTGCAACAAATTGCCTAATCAGATCAAAAACAGCTTTAGTATAGAAAATTTTAAGACTAAATTGGATTATATCAGAAAAAAATGTTGAGAAAGAAAAATTTAAGAGAGTATTTTTGAGAACTATTGTATAAATTACTTACCAAAACTTGATCTATATCTAGATATTATATTAATGATATATGTTCTGTTCAAAGATTCTTTTTTTTTCAGGTTGATGTGAGAAGATAGTAAAAAGCGTAGGTGCCCAAGAAGGCATAAGAAAAGCAATAATATTAACATATATTCCAAAATGTTCCTGAATCTGGGTATAAGATGATGGGTGATTTTTTTTTAAAGAAGTCCTTTTTTGTGGGTAGGTGCATGTGCATTGTATATGGCAGGATATATTTGGACAATAATAGATATACTTAAATCTACATTTAGATATCATCTATTTCATTTATTTACGAAACCAGTTCGTTCACTGTTGTTGAAGGTAAAGCTTGCTTATAAAAATGGCATGTGAATATGTGTATGATTCTTCCAATATGTGTGCGCACACACACACACACACACACACACACACACACACACACACACACACACACACACACACGTGTGTGTGTGTGTGTGTGTTATATGTATGCAACAGTTAATTTTCTAATTGCTTATTGATAACAGAACAGTATTGATTTTTCACCGACTGATATAAATTATAAATTTGGAAAATGTTAATATTTTTTGTATATGCATTCAACATTTTACACATACGCGCACGAAGTAGAAATAATAGATTATGGGTCTTTCAAGGGTATCATATTGTTAACAAGAATATGGAACAAATTAATTTCCCTGGGAAAGAAAAAAACCTTAAATATTTCTCATGAGATGTTAGTAAAGTTTTAACTTTTGTAAAATCCAGTTATGTAGTAATTTACTAAGCTTTTTGCTTCGATGTAGTACAAGGCCATCTGAGTGGGGTACCCAATGAGACTCGAACTCACTCGTATAGGTTGACTAGTCTACGAGGATCAATAAGTTTCCGGACTTTTTTCATATGGGCACTTTTATTAATAGTACACACATGAAACGCTAGTCCCCTTCGAAGTAATCTCCTCCAGTTGCAATGCACTTATTGTACCGTTCCAACAACATCTGGAAGGCCCCATGGAAGTCATCTTGTGTGAGCGTGTCAATGACCTTCGTCACAGCCTCTTTCATCTCCTTATTTATCTCATAACGACAGCCTCTGAGTTTAGGGAATAAGCAAAAGTCACAGGGAGCAAGGTCTAGACTATAGGGAGGGTGAGGAACTGTCTTGATGCCCATATTGGTCAAATAGTCTGTGACAAGGATGGAGTTGTGGATTGGTGCGTTGTCCTGGAGGAAATGCCACTGACTCGATTTGAAAAGTGCTGGCCTCTTCTGATGGAATCTCTTCCTGAACTCCCTTAAAACCTCAACATAGTATTCCTTGTTGACTGTCTGTCCAGTGGGAACCCAACTCTGGTGTTCTGACTTCCTTACTCCTCCCACACCTCTCATCATCCCTCACAGACTCTCTGCCTTCCTTGAATCTCTTATGCCACTCAAAAACTGATACTCGATTCATGTAAGATGGTCGAAAAGCAGTCTGAAACATTCCATACGTTTCTGTGGCATTTTGTCCAAGTTTAAAACAGAATTTTATTGCATATCGTTCTTCTAAAGTGTCCTCACGTCCAGATTGCATTTTTGAAATTCACCAGCTGTGACAATCAGGTTTTAGTAGGGTGTATTCGAATTCCTGCTGTAGCTGTTCATTTGAACTTGAAATCATAAAAATTGGTCAGTCATCTCATAAGATGTATAGCAATAACATACTGAATTTTCAAGAGTATCCTACAATTTTAAATGCTTGTACAAAAAAGTCTGGAAACTTATTGAATGCACCACGTAGCTTGCTTACCCTTACACCACACGATGTGCCCAAAATCCAGTTATGTAATCTTAAATTTTTAAAGCTATTTTTAGTATCAATAATGTATATTTTAATGATGCAATTTTACTGTATATACTCGCTTATCATGCGACTTTCTGAGACTCAAATATTAGCCTAATCTTAGGGGGTCGCGCTATACGTGAGATAGATACTTTGCGTGTGTAAATAGAGGGTCAAGGCAAGAAATACTCTCGCATCGTATCGGATGATACTCGACTATATACAGTAATTTTAAATTTCATTGAAATTCAACAAAAATTTATATTGTAGCAATATTTTTGTTTACACATTAGTATTTAAAATTCTCTTAGAGAATAAAATACTTTCGAATCTTATTTGTATTCGCGTTCCCCGCAATGATAAGTTTATGAAAAGAGATAGCTATTTAATGATAATCATGGACTAATTACCCTTATTCGTGAGGAATTGTAATATCAATTTTATAAATAGGACGTGGCTCAGCTTTGAACTAAATAACCACCTAGGGTAGTTTTTAAGTGAGTTTTATTACAATTTTAATTTTTGATAGTTTTATCTCATTATTAGATTTGGGAAGTGTTTTCTAAAGTTCTGAGATGAAGATTGTCATTATTTCATCTATTATTAACTGGATCATTTCTGATTTATTTATTTGCTAGCTTTTTTTTATTGAAAAATTAACAAATCTTGGTCACTTGGAGTTTGTAAATTTCTCTTGTCGGTAACAAATGATAAATTTATAGTTTTTATCTATCTCAGTAATTAAATTCTTCAGTCTTTGTGACCTTACAATGTTCTGGCCTTGAAAAAGTTTTACTTGTAGTACTAACTAGTAGCAACCACTATGAATGGACATTTAATATAAGTACGGTTGCTAATGAGATATTTGTGAAACAGTACTGTGAAGCAAGGAAACGATGGTTGTCCGTTTCAGCTTTGGTTGATTGGTTAGTTTTACGACATGTCAGCCTTTGTTGAGTTAATGCCAGTGTTTTTTTTTTGTTTTTTTTTTTGTTTTTTTTAGTTTTGTTTTGCTTGGAATTATGTAGTTTCAAGTAACTAGTAATTATAATAATAACAAAAGGTAAATGATAATGTTGTATTCATATTTATGCACGTAATTATTGAAATAAGCATTACTGTTATATCTTTACAATGATCCCATGTACTATTTGACTGAATTATTCAGTTTGGTTGTTTCCATTTTGGTAAAAGAATTTGGTTTAACTGGATCAAAAAAGGCCTCTCAAACAAGAGTCATTTCAAATTGAATTTCTTTTTTTGTGATTGATCAATTATTTGTTAAATCAAGTTTTATATTTAAATCGATCATGTGTTACTTTTTAGCAGATTTCATTTAATCTATTTTTGTATGTGAAAAGTTTTGGTTTTGATTTTTGATAGATTTCCTTTGGCACAGTGAAAAAAGATACATAAAAATAAAAAAAATATAACCAGATATTGTCATTGAGTGGATAAGATTGTAATAGAAACTTTCGGCTTTGTTTAAAGCCAATGAAAAAAAGTATATTCCTTGGAGATACACACAAACACACAGATAGAGACTATGAGGTTTCAAGGTAATTTAGTCGTCATTTTGGTTTAGTGGTTGAGTGTTTACCAATAGGCCAGGAGACTAGGGTTCAATCCCAGGTCGAGTCATACCAAAGACTCAAAAAATGTTACTTGATACCTCCTTGCTTAACACTTAGCATTATAAGGTGCATTTCAAGGGTAAAGTGGAGCAATCCAGGGAAAGGAGTAGCGCCCTCCCTTACACCTCGGTGTAGTAGCTATTGAAAAGGGAACTTTCGAATAGCCCTCGACTAACGTTGCCAACTTTACTAGTTGTCATTATTATGTGACTCCATTTTTGGTTTTTCTATCTTTTTACCCCATATTATTTCCCTGGTTTGACTTCTTGGTCAATACTGTAAAGGAATTATATGGAAAGAAGATAGAAGGCCAAGATATCTTTTATATTTTGACTTTATTTCTCGGTTCAACAACCATTCAGTGGGTGAGGAAATTATTCCTGAGTACAAATAGTTGCGTCTCCCAGTCAAGGTGTTAAAATGTGCTAGTCGCTTTTGGGCAGATATGACCATTATTCAGTGTTTTCAGTTGTGGTTGTTAAGTCCATCATATGGTGTCTTAGTTGTTCGTTGGTAAAAGAGACGGCTGCTATTAGTGGAAAGTTTAACCAACATGTCTAAAGATGCACGAGTGGGACTTTTCACCAGCAGCAAGAAAGATTTTTTGTGTTGTCACTTCGCCGGTCAGTGCTGAAAGAGCACTTTTTTTTTTTCCCAAGAGGGTTTCTTTTGGCACATGTATCACCCATCTTCCTGTCAGGGGCTTTTGGGAGTTTCTGCATTTTTTTAATATTTGTTTTCAATTCAATTTTAATTTTCTTTTTCTATCCACTACAAGACGAGAGAAAAGGGACTTAGAAATAGAGAAATATTGGGAAATTTTGAGGAATGACAATTTCTCTTGGCTTAAACAGGAGTCGTAAACAAATGTCTGCAACTACAAAAAAGACATTTATTAACTGAAATGTGACAAAACTTGAAAACGGAATCGCTGTGACGTTGAGTCAAACAATCATTTCCGCATGTGTATTGAGAATAAATGTATAACGTAAGGGCAGATATTATTATCATTTATACAAAAATGGCAGTTAAGGTTGTAGAGTTCTGTTGCCTCATGTTATATTAAAAGGAAGAACAAATGAGTTGACAAAGATATTGATAGTTTTCAATTTGTAACAGCTCGAAACGAAAAGAACCCTTGTGCTGTAAGTCACGGGAAGAAGAAAACAGTTGTAAATGATAGAGCTGGAATTGAGATGCTAAAGTCAAAGCAGGAGTTGAGATGCTGTCGTCAGGACAGGAATTAAAATGCTGAAGTCAAAGCAGGAGTTGAAAATATCCAATTTGTTTCTCCAAGGATCCGTTGGTTTAGAAGGAAAGACGAATGATGAAAGAATGATTTCCCAGGCACTAATGGTCCATAAATTGGATGAGGTCTCCTCATGATGCTTAGTGGACTGCACTGTGGTGAGAGAGGAAAAGGATGGTCTGTCCTGCTGCTAGCAAGGGAAGAAGCGAATAGAGAGGATATGTTCTCTGACATTGAGTGGTCTGTCCTGCTGCTAGGATGTGAAGGGAGGAGTATGTACTCTGTCATGTTGGCTGGCTTGTCCTGTTGTTGGCCAGTGTGGAAGCGAGAAAAGGGCAAGAAATGTTTAGTGTGGCCTTTTTATGTTGCCCCAGGGAGGTGACTTGGGCAGAATAGCATTAGTCATTCTCATTGGGCAAAATATATAAATTCGAACTTCAATGGCCAAAGCAATTCCCGCACAAAATAATAATTTGAAATTTTTTCTGCTACAAATGAATGAGTTAAATAGTTTTATGGATGAAAGTCTTTTATAAGTGTCATCATCATCATCATCGTGTCGTGCCGTCAGCACGGATATCCCTGACCCTCTCTCGCCACTTCTCCCTATCACTCATCGCCTCCGGCAGGTCTTCAGGGTTACATCCTGTGTCCTCACATAGTTGCTGTATGTAAGTTCGAGCTGGTCGTCCTGCTTTTGCACGGCCATATGTGGGGGTCCATAGGAGTACATCACTTATGAGCTCGTCCTTGCTTCTCCAGCAGTGTCCCGCGTGTCTGGTTCATCTAACTTGTATAGTTTTCGTGATGGGGGGCAAGTGTCCGTATAGTTGGTGTCTCGTGGGTTGTTGTCGCCAAGACTTGATGGATTTTTTTAATTGCCAAATAAAAGCTACTTATAAGGTAACCATTTTGGTGGTAATTTGTTCAGGCTATTTAGAGAAAGCATGTGTCCAACAGGGTGTTCAAATTTGTGATGATATGAATTGTTACACTGCTTGGAACTAACTGACACTTATTCAAACGAAAATCAGCTAGGCTCCCCTGAAACAAATTTTTGTTGGTCTCAGTTGTTATATTATATATATATTATATATATCAGGGATGTGAAGAAGTACCTTCAGACTGCCATAATAGCTCTGGACGGTCTTGTGGTCGTTTGTCGAAACGATCCTCTTCTTCCACAACGAGATATGATCGTTACCCCATGACACGCCCTTTATGCTTTGCTTACAGCACTGCACCTTAGGTTAGAACATCCCTCTAAATACCAAATGCACCTGTTAGTGACCTGATATTTCTTTGTTCTGGACTTGGCAAAGGGCCATAGATGAGGTTGTATCATCATGCCATCAGTGTGCCTCCCCGAGGACTTCCCAACTCGTTGCTGTACTCCTGTCTAGTGAGGAACCCCCTGACTCTCTCAAGCTCCAGTTTGCAGCCAAATGATACCGACAACTGATATTTGTCTTGCAAGAGTATGTCAGCTCCTATGCTGTCATGCCAATTGAACGAAAGTGATGAGGATGAAAGCAACCCCAGACCACATACTAAACCTACCATCCTAGATACCTTCAGCAGCATGACCATTGACAGCAAACTACCAAAAAGAGAATATATAACCTGTCAGCTTTCCACTGTGGCCGGGGAAGCAGTTTCAGGTGAGTCTCTTCACAAGTCAGAGACAACCTGCACCCCTGATACACTGGCCCTAAATTCACATGTACACACCCATCACCCCAGACTCAGGATGAAGCCAGCATATCTCAAGGACTACATTGTAGGACTTTAGTCCCATAATACTTACACCCACATAACCTCTCCCTAAAAAAATAAAAAGAAAAGCATCATGCCATTAATCTGGTGAGTCATGCCCCCTGGACCCTGGACTCTAAAGACTTATGATCTCTTTGGATCGTTACTTTGTACCTGAGTATTGTGATTCTTCAGATCTCTTCGTTAATCTCTTTGAATGTAGTCTGCTGCTAAGTTGATCATGTGAACTAATTAATTTTTGATAATTAGTCACAAAGGATTTGGTCAAAGTTGTGAGGCATGGTGAAAATTTGTTCATGTAGTTAACCAGTCCCAGAAAACTGGTGAGTTGCTTTATAACTTTGGGGGTTTGCATTTGCTCAATTGCCTCTACTTTTTGGGGGTTGGATTTGATATCATCTAAGTTCTTGGTCATGATCACTGCCATCTTCTTCGAATCCATATCCAATCATATCATCAATTATGGAAAGGACATTTTTATGTCACCAAAGTTCTCTTCCATAGCATGCTTAAATTCTTCCTTAGCAGGTTTTATCCCCACAGGAATTCTGTTAAACATATACCTTCCAAATAGAGTTATAAAGCTTGTTAGTTTCCTGCACTCTTTATCCAGGTTCAAATTCCAGTATCCTGATTTAATATCAACAGTTGTGAACCATCTTTTACCACATAGTTGAGATGCAACATCTTCAAATGCTGGTGTGACAAAATGCGGTCTGAGTACCGCTTTGTTTATGTCTCTAGGGTCTAGGTATAATCTGCCTGAACTATTGGCCTTAATTGCTCATACAAAGAAATTAACCCAAGGCATTGGTTCCTTCACTGGAGATATGATGCTTTTTGTTCATCTGGGAGTGCAGCTCTGTTTTGAATTTTTTCTTGAGTGCTTTTGGGATTCATTGGTGTGGGTGCACAATATGGTGGTATCTTTGGGTCTACATGAATGATGTATTCACCAGGCAAACAACCAATTGAATTGAATCATTTCTGAATGATCCTGCCCCTTGCATGCAGATCTCTTTTCAGACTCGATCTTAGCATTGGAATTGGTTTCACGCTATGATGAATTCTCATTTTTTAATCATCATTTGTCTGTGCTTTGTGTTTCCTTTTGCCTGGAGTGACTGCTTTTTAGTCCTAAGTTTAATGTACTAGGCCCAACTCCCGTGATGTTTGGAGCCCTAGCAATATTGGTCCCTCAGAGTTTACAATATGGAATATTACACCGACAAATTTGTTAGGAACCTTGCTCCTAACTGACATATCCCTTCCTGTTTAATTGCAGCTTCTCCAAAAGCAAATTGTGGCATGGCAGTCTTTTTAAGTTGTACTCCACTGAGTTTTTTAAAACATATTCTTCAGTAGAAGGTTTCTCATGGCCCCTGTATCTACCTATGTGTTAATCTCAAATTATTTCTTTCTGTTGCCAATTCTTAATATGGCCTATTCCTCCATTGCATTTGAGGGTAATTTCTGAATTGTTTTGAAATATATATCCTCATTAAAGTTCTTATTAATCCTGTTCTGTGTTGCCATGTGGATATTTCTGTTCTTGTACCATTGTGGCCTCATCGTTTCTTCTCCTGTTTCTTTGAACAGCAAACGTTAACAAAGTGCCTCTTTTGTTACATATTATGCATATCTTTCCACTTGCCAGGCATCCTCCTCTGAAGTGGCCTCTGCCACAATAGGTACACTGCACAAATTTTTTATTTGTACTGCATGTGCACTGACATCTTTTATTTGTACCGTGTGTGCACTGACATTTTCAAACAGGACTTGCTTACTTGTGGCTTCCTCAGTCTGCTATGCACAATGCTGTTGTGATAGTCTGGTCTCTACCTTCCTTAATTAGGGATTTTTGTGTTGATTTCAGAAAGATACCAAAAATGTTGACTATAAACGTCTCTTTCACAATGGGATCATATTCACATTGTTTAATTAATTGCTGAAGTTATTTTACAAATGCGTGTGTAGATTCTTGTCGACACTGTAACAGCCTGTGTCTGGCCACATGAAAATTCAACCGTAGGCTTACATATTGTCTGAAATATTTGATGTAAGTCTCAAAAGTTTTTGCTTTACTCTGTTGAAAAGTAAAAGTGTCACTTATATCCTAACCTTCTTCAGACAACTATAACAGAAGATGTTTCAGTTTGATGTTGTTGTCTACATCACATAACAGACCTTCAAATTGAAGTTCGACTTGGCATTTAAACCTTTCCATTTCTTTACTTAGATTTGAACTGGACCAATCCATCATCAGTTGAGGTATCTGACAAGCCATATTCAATATTTATGATATGAAAGTATGGAGAATAATTTCCTTACTTTGGTGGGAATTGCAGTGTGGGCATATGTGTTCCCTTTTTTTAAAAATTCTCCAATCCTAGTAAAATATCACTGTCAACCATGATTTCTGTGTTTTTAAGATCCATGTGTGTTTCTAATTTCCTTTTTGTAACACCATGTTATATTATATAGGTTTTCTCTCTAAGATGGCTTGAATTAAGGAGTCGAACAAAGGAGTTGTGTTCAAGAGGGTGTTTATTCAAGGGTAGCCATTACTGGAAGTCTACAAATCAGAACCAGATAAGTTTAGGGTTTAAAGGATTATCTAAGGGACAATTCATTCAACATCAGTTGTAATTGGTAAAAAGTTTAGTTTTTTTGTTTGTATGATGTGTTCTGTGCTACCTCTGCTCAAGAGTTCATTTTCACAAAATCTGTTGCCTTGATGTCTGGAATTTCATGTTTTTTCATTGGTTGGAGGAGGATTCAACTGTATTTTTGGATATCCTGACTAGAAAGTTATGATGTCGAAATTAATATGTGAATATGCATTCATTCATTCATTCATTCAAAGAATTTTTTAGACTAACACCTTCTTGTTTTTGTTTTTCACATATTTTGACCAGTTTATTTTCTGGCCATCTTTAGGCGTAATATGTATCTCGGTTGGAAAAGAGATTCTTGATCTTTTCTCTTTCTTCTGTTATAGCACAAAGCATAAACAATATCAACTGTTGAATTTAAATAATTTTTCACATGGAATTATTCTCAATTTTTTCTTTCCCTCTGAATTCTATTTCATCTATTGCCAATTATGTTTTTTATAATATTACTGAGGCAATGATATTGAATTTATAAAAGAAGGAATTGTTTATTTTTGTTCCGATTTTGAGAAATATTGTATCTTTCAAAATCACTAACGTATGAGGACATGAATCTATGATCAAAGCTGATCTTTCAACTTTTATTCATTTTACAAATCTGACACAATGGTAATAAAAAATATGGATGCATATTAAGGTTTTACTTAGAATATTTGTAATGGCTGTCTCTCTCTAGACGTCTCTTCTCTCACCACTTTTCTTGCTCTATATTTGTCTCTTTCCTACTCTTTATTTTGCCCCTTCCTTCACCCAGTCTTTCTTTCCTTTTCTTTTTACTATAGTTTCTTTGAGCCCTTCCCTTTACCTTCATCTTCTTCCTCTTTGGATTTCTCTCTTATCCTTCTCTCCTATTTCTCTTTCCTCCCACTTATATCTTCTTATAAGGTTTCCTCACGAGAGATTCAGTTTTAGATAGTTCAAATTGATGTTTCAATTCAAAAGTATGGTGTTTAAGTTCAAAACTAATTTATTTATCTCAATTCCTATTTTAAAAAGCTTTTACCTTTTACAAATCTACCTACAGAAACCACACAATTTATTTACAGAGAAAGTTTCAAAATGGAAATTGAAAATTTCTCTTTCAAAAGAAAGTATTTTCCTCCTCTAATATTTTTAGGTTGAATATCTGTTAAATTTCTAAAGACTAGATTATTATGACATTGTTCATTACGAAGTGTATTAATCATGATTTGTATTGTTATTTTCATTTTCATCAAAATTATAATTATCCTTTTCTTTATGTGTCATTAATTTTTTCAACATTGCAATTAAAAAGATGCTTTTTAGTCTTAATTATCACATTTGTAGTAGTAGTAGTAGTACTAGTACTAGTAGTAGTAATAATCATCATCATCCTTTTCATTAAAATTTTGTTGCAGTTTATAAACAGTAATCTTAATAATTATCAAAAATATTTTATTACACGAAAGCTTTTTCTTTTTTGTAATCCTTGCTTTACTTTTCTTTTTTTTTATATTGTATATACTCTTTCTTTGTCCCCCTCTTTTTTCTTGTTTCCTTTTTTCTTTTCCTTATATCTTGTTTCTCTTTTCATTTTCTCTTCTTTCCTTTCTTTTCCTTTTATTATTTCTATATTCTTTGTCTCTTTTTATTTTCCCATTCTTTCTTTCAGTTTCCATTTTCACTTTTTCTTCTTTCACTTTCCCTTTCTCTAACTTTTACCTTTTATTTTTCCAGCACATTAATAATCGTAAATATAGAATACATTGTACTTGATACCGGAATTGATTTATAAAGTCTTCCTTGAAGCAATTGTATACACTTATAAACTCTTCTTTTACTTCTTATTCTTTTATACAGAACCAATTCAGTGTAAAATGAATTATCTTTAATGTTTTTGTGTTTAATGTTTCAAGTGATAAATATAATTGATTTCTACTAAACCCTCACCCCTGCTTTTTATTTCTATAGCATAAAAGTAATAAAAAAATGCAAATTTATGATAGCTCCTTGAAAATCTTTAAACTTAAATTTCATTTCTATAGCATTTCCTGTATTTATGAATACTGTCAGTAAACTAATGCAGATGTTTTTTTTAATTTTATTTTTTTGTTTTGTTTTTATTATGAATTCTTGGATTTCTACTGTTGCTAAAGATTTTTTTCTCTTTTCGATTGCAAAAGGGAATTCTCAATGGATTTCTTTGTATTAGAGGAAGAAAAGAAAACTTTCTTTTTGAGTGAACATTTAAAAGATCAACTGATAGTTTTTATCCTTGATTGAATTCACTGCAGTCACCTTTCTCTTTAGGATTCAGTGAGTAAAAGTGCAATTTCTTTTTAGATTAAATTAGGTACTTAATTGTAGATACTGAATGTTAGAACACCTTTGTAATTTATTTTTCCCTCTGAATCATCAGCTCTTCTCTCACAAGCAGAATACAGTCTCTTATATTTGCTAGTACTATTTCAATAATATAAGATAAACACATCACCCACAGATTTATGAATCTGTGTAAATATTCATTATGAATTTTAAAAGCAAACACTTCACAGTTTTGAAGCTTTTAAGATTTCGAAAATGATGATTTGGATTCATGGCAGTATTAAGTAGGGGATTGACATCACTCAAGAGAATCTTAAGATTGTGTACTGTGAATCCCCTTGGCTCTTTGAGTATTTAATTTAGTTGTACATATAATTCAAAAATAAATATTTTTTTTATGCTATTTTTTTCTCCTGATTTTCTGGGTATGTATTGTTTACTCTATATACTTTTTTCCTAATTCACTTGGAGGAGTCCCCATGGTGTAATGGCTAAAATGATCAACTGCTGCCTCAAACTAAAAGAGTTCAAACTCCAGTTGTGCTATTACATTTACTTTTGGACTAATACACTTGATAAATGTATGAACTCCCTCATCCCCACCCTCAGCTAAGTTTTACATAGTATTATTTCTATTCTTTTAGAAACATGGCTTTGGCATTAAATAACCTACAAAAGTTGATATGCCATTAAACAAAGAAACCCAACCTAATTCACTATATTAAAATGTTCACAGTTCAAAAACATTTTTCACATTTTACATTTGTGCTTAAAATTTTTATTGATTAAAAAAAAATTAAAGTATTTAATGTTCTTTGCATTAAATCTATATTATAATGATCTGCTTATAATGTTATTGTAGCATAACATAACTAACATATTGTTGTGAGACTTTTGCTCATTTACTTTAATATTGAGAATAAAGGTACACACATTCTAACTTCTCAAGCAAAATAACTATTAAATTTCAATGAATTATTTCTAAATATTTATTGATTAATTTGCAAATAATTATAATATTTTTATCTTTTACCTTGACATTGAATTGAAAGGTTACGTTTACTTTGCAATCAATTATCATATACATTTTATGTAACTTGAAGCAATTAATTATGACGTACATATATATTATAATATGCAATTAATTACAATATACATTTTATGTAACTTGATACGATTATAATATATACATATACGATATATTGGCAGTAAATAATGGAGTAAAGTTCCAACAATACAGAGAAAAAATTGATAACAAGGTAATCCAAGCAGAAGATTTATCCAAGCACATATATATAATGTGCAATTAATTACAATATATATTTAATATACAATAAATTATAATATATATTTCATATAACTTAACATTGAACTGAAACCCTACTTTTAATTTGCAATGATTATAATATACATTTTATATATAATATGCAATATAGATAATAATATATAACATGCTGGTTGGTTGGTTGATTGGTTTTTATGGTGTATCAACCTTTGTAGGATATTTTATACCAAATCATTTTTATACAAATAATCAGTTCTATTTCAAACAATTTAGTTTAGCTTGAGTACACAGTTTAATTGTTAAAAACATTCCTATTTCAAGCTATTCACTTTAGTCAAACAGTTCTAATTCAAACAATTTAAGTTAGTATAAGTATAGTTTTTGTTTACAAACAGTTAAATGTCAAAACAGTTCTATTTCAAACAATTCAGTTTAGCTTGAGTACATTTTCAATGTCAAAAACAGTTCTATTTCAAATAATTCAGTTTAGCATAAATATGTATTTTAGTTCTATTTAACCCATAGATAGGACCCTATCAGGTGCTACCACTCCAGGCCAGAGTGAGCCAGAGAGTGATAGCAATGAAGGGGCGCTCCACATTCCTCAAAGCTCTAGCATCACTGGAACCTCACCATCAGATTGTTTAGTGTTATATCCAAGATACTCATTGTTGAGGTGGGTCTTAATTCTCTGCAGAGATACAGTCGGTGTATTCTACAGCCTCAGCCGACTGGGCTAATAAAATACTGGGTGAAAATCCTATTTATCGTGGCACAGCACTGGCAATGGCTATTGAGTAGTTATGGTAACCAAATTTATGTTCTTGTAAGTTCAACCAAGCTGCAATGGTACCGAACTACCAACCCCCTACTGAAGGACTGATTCTTTAACACATGCATATGCCCATGTCTGTATATATATGTGAATGACATCATCCCCAAACAAAATCTGTTATAGTAATAATATAGAAACATAAAATATTCTATAAAGGTGGAGAGATATTTCTAAATAGAACCAACAATGGTTTACTTAAACATATATAATTTTGGGGAGTAAAATATAACTGTTAATAAAAAAAATTAAGGAAATGATTGATACTCACTCTTACCTGGATAGTAAAGTATTACATTTATACTAACATATATACATACACACACACACACACACACACACACACACACACATATATATATATATATATATATATATTACAATAAACATTTTCTCAGTGAGATATTCTAGACAAGCACCAAAAATTCAAATTGAATTTTGACAACTCACATCTATAATCTCAACATGTGGGTAAAAACAAAAATTGCCCCATCATCGTAAACTGTCTCACAAAGATACCAGAATACTCTAATCTTTTCTTTTTTGTGCAACGGGGAGGTTCTGCACCAGGTTCAGAATCCTCAGAATTAGATTTGCTCTCTCTCTCTCTGTTTGTGCTATATCGACAATGACCAGAACACAACTGAAGAGAGGAACAGACATAATAATCTTGATTCCAGTTGGAGAGCCAAAGACCAGAGCTTATTTGAAGGAATGAGTTGTCTTCATTTCCCATTCTACTTTAGCTGTTGTACTCTCCATCTTTCAAGTGTCTGTCATATTAAGTAACTTTCCTGAATTGTTGAATGTTATTTTTATTTGACCCCATAATGTTAAATTTGACGGACCATCAAGCAAAGATGAAAGCTACAGCAAACAAAACATTGCAACAAGGACAAAAAAGAATCAATGAATAATAGTTTCAGAAATTCAGACAAAGATCTTACAAGTTTATTTTCAAATGTTTGCGCTTCAGTCCCACCAATAGAGCCACAAATGGTGCCTTTAAACATAACCTCATCTCTTTGACGGAAAGAGTAATCTTTATTTCCAATGACTTTAATGCTACTAATATTATATAGGGCACTCATGGAGTAATAGTTACCATCATAGGAAATGGACACAGTGACTCAAGTTCAAATCCCTGACAAAGTTGTTTGCATTTTATTCAGCACTAATACCACTGAGAAATATATAAAATCAGCTACAAGTAGATAGTAGGGCAGACTGATGGCTTTAACTTTAGTATGGCAACCATTCTAGGGGAAGGAAAACTCTTGATTCAAATCTGTTAAACTCCTCTTGAAAATTGACCTTGTGTCATATCCTGCTCATGCAAAGGGTTTGGGTAAATATATACATGGCTCTTTATTGCTATGATTTTAAGTTTAATTTGTCAATGCATTATTTATTGATGTAATAAGAACAGATACTACTCTCTAAGATAAAGGAAAAAAACATAAAAAAATAATTTGCACCACTGAATCAATATTTTTGGTGCAGAGTGATTGGGCTACTTCCATTCTTTAATAGCATAGTTTCTCTAATCAATAAAATATTGAGTCTTTTATTGTTCCACTATTATCTTTCTTGTGAAATGTCATCTGTCTGTGATTCCATAAAACCAAAGATGGTTTATTTATCCATTAAACCTAATGTTTCTAACAGGTGTCAAAAACAATAAAGTGAATGTTAAACTTCTTAGTAATCAGCTAAATTAAAAATATCTTAGTGAGTTGATATGTAAGAAAGATTAAGTTTATTCTCACCTCTAACCACAAGAGTGAAATGAATTCATTATGCTTTTTATTGAAGCTGACAAGTACAGAAGCCTACTATGCAACAAATTAAGTATTTTGTGTATATATATATATATATATATATATATAAGGAAAATTTTGAAGAAGTGAACTAGCCCAAAATTGTGGTCTCAGGCATAGTGAAAATGTTGGAAAAGTAGAAAGAAGAAATAGATTCATGAGTATGAGCTAAAAAATTCATATAATGATCCTGATGACTTTTTCAATGATGGGATCTAAGCCCTGTAACATCAGTGGGAGAAGTGTGCTGGCCATAAGGAGGACTATGTTGAAAAATAAATCTCATTTGGTCACATTCCATGTGAATATCTTGGTCAGCCTATGAACTTTTTAGTTGACCCTTGTGTGTGTGTGTGTGTGTGTGTGTGTGTGTGTGTGTGTGTGTGTGTATATATATATATATAGAGAGAGAGAGAGAGTAAGGCATTTGCACGTTATGTATAAATTAACATGATTCTTATTTTTATCTTCTTTGCTTCTATTAGATCCATAGAAGATCATTTTAGTTTCTTTTGATTGTTTTGAAAAGAGTCATTACATTCAAAGATTTCTTCTTATAATTAAACTCCTTTCTTTTTCTTGTGTAGAGGAATATTAGTTTGAGAAATGTTGCTTACTTTTAAGAATAAATATAATATCAGTTATGTACAATTAAATAAAAAGAATACAAAAGAAATGATTGGAGGTGTGTATATTGACATATCCTTATTGTATGTATGAGTGAAGTTTCTAAGAGAAATGAAAGTTTTTGAGAGACATGTAGCTAAGAAGAGTTCTTTAGTTGTTTGTTTGGGTTTTATGGCATATCAACCTTTGTTGGTTATTTAATGTCAAAGCCATTTTTATACGAATGAACAGTTCTATTTCAAGCAATTCAGTTTAGCATAAGTACAGTTTAATTGTCAAAAACATCTTTATTTCAAGCTGTTCAGTTAAATAGTTCTAATTCAACCAATTCAGTTTAGTATAAGTATAGATTTTGTTTACACACAGTTAAATGTCAAAAGAGTTCTATTTCAAACAATTCAGTTTAGTGTAAGTATAGTTTCAATGTCAAAAACATTTCTATTTCAGGATATTCAGTTTAACATAAGTACTCAGTTTAGATATCAAAACAGTTCTATTTCAAGTAATTCAGTTTAGCATACATATGCATTTTAGTTCTATTTGACTCATAGATAGGACCCTATTAGGTGCTACCACATCAGGCCAGAATTGACCTGGGAACGATGGTAATGAAGGGGCACTCCACATTTCCTAAAGCTCCAGCATTACTGGAACCACACTGTCAGATTGTTTAGTGTCATATACAGGACACTTGTTGGTGAGTGGGGGTCTTACCCCTCTGCAAAGATGCATTCTAGAACACCAGCCGAGTGGGCAAGTCTTTAGTTGTTGCTTTTGTCCAAATCATTAGACATGCCTGAGTGTAAACAAGTAAGCTTAGAGCATTGTACGCTGTATACTATTCTGTGGCATCATATTCTATTTGACACAAGATTTGCTGGGTATGAAAAATCCATGTCCTAGAGAATGAGACATGTCTTTTAAGCATTCTGCAAGTTAAAGAAATTTTTGCACTTCCTTCTTACTTAGTGTCTTGGGAATGCCATCTAGCAGTTGTTTGCAAAAATTCCTGGGTAGACAAGGGAAGTAATTCCACATATGCACTATCTAATGAAAAAGACATGTTCTGTTTTCATTCTTTGAAGTAAAAGTAAAGTTAGCGACCATAGTCGAGGGTGACCTGAAGGCTCCCTTTTCGATAGCTACTACACCAAGGTGTAGGGGAGGGCGCTACTCCATTCCCAGGATTGCTCCACTTTACCCTTGAACCGTACCTTATAATGCTGAGTGTTAAGCAAGGTGGTATCAAGTTCCATTTTTAAAGTCTTTGGTATGACTCGACCTGGGATTGAACCCAGGTCTCCCGGGCCATTGGCGAACACTCTAACCGCTGGGCCAATAAATAGTAAAAACAGTATCAAAAAGATATTACATGTTTTTTAAAATCATTATATTTATTTATCTATTTATTGCAAATATCAAACTAATACAAAAGATTTTTGTCTGACATTTGGAAATATTGAATTATCATTATTAGATACTGAAGTACTCTGACTAATGTCCTCATCTTGGTTGTTATAGTCATAATATTCTGGCTGTTGTACTCTCTAAATGTTCTTCAGGTGTCCGTTGTATTTGGTAACCTTCTTGGAATTTTGAAATGATCCCTTTATTCAGGTCAGGAGTTAAGTAGATTGTTTTCATTCCACTGTCGATGCTGAGTGAATATCTTATATCAGTTAATTCTTTCATCTTTGTAATATTTCTTTCACTGAGCCAGATTACATGAGATTATAACTTTTGTTTTTCACTTCTCAACCCAGCAATTGAATTCATGACTACCAAGTAACAGGATACAATAGAACCAGTACTAGGCCACCTATATATATATATATATATATATATATATATATATATATATATATATATATATTAATCTTTCATAAAAATTGATATAATTTTATAATCCAATAATTTAACCAGTTCCCATTCAAAAATGATCTCAAATGTTAACAGGATGTGTAGATACAACTCAAAATTCTGTTTGATGTGTTTTTTTCCTTTCTTTTTAGCTATAAAATGCCATTCACTGGAAAAGAAAAGGCATTTAAACATAGAATTTTGACTTGTTTCTACGCATGCTGTTAAAATTCAAGATCATTTGAACAAGAACTGGTTAAATTATTTGATTTTGAAATGATATCAATTTTTGCAAAACAACCTGTACATCTCTAATAATGTTGCCTTTTTTCCTGATATATATATATATATATATATAGATAGATAGATAGATTGATGTATATAGATATATAGGCATCTCAGTGTGGAGTAATGGTAGGCAAGCTAGTCTTCCAGATAATTACTATTACGTTATGGTGCTCAAACACACGACAAAAAGAAAATGAAGAAAGAGAATGTGGTTGTCAAGAATGGGCTTGCATTCAGATTGTTACAGGAAGTAGCTGAGAGGATATTGTGTGGGACTGTACCCTCATAAGAAGTAGGTTGAGAGCATACATTAAATTATGATGTAAAAATTACTATGAGTAAGTTTGATTCTCACTGGGTACTTCATACCAATGCCCTTGTGCCAAAAAACTATTGATTCATACACACCTATAAAGATGCATCAGTAAGTCCATAGACAGACACAAATAAATTTTGATCTGAGACTTTGACTGTATAATATTCAATTTGTGTGATTGGGAAATGTTTTGTTGAATGTATTGACAAAGAAAGAGATCATGTTGAAAAAAAAAAAATTAGACAATGGGTTTATTTATATATCTGTATGTGTAAGAGAGATAAATATGCGTGTGCTTGTGTGTGTGTGTGTGTGTGTGTATATATATATATATATATATATAATGTGTGTGATTTCATGTGCTTTGGTAGCAACATCACATCTACTGAAAGTGATCTTAACATATGCATAGGAAAGGCATAGGCTGCTATCAAGAAGTTATTAATCATATGGAAATCTAATCTTTCTGATAAAATGAAACGTGTATTTTTCCTAGCTATAGCTGTATCAGTATTATTGTCTGGCCGAATCTCATGGTTTTTAACAAAGCACTCAGAAAAATCTAGATGGGAGCTACATTAGAATGCTGCATGCTATTTTGAACAACTTCTGGAAACTGTACCTCATAAAACTGCAGGTGTATGGCTACTTGCCTTCCATCTCATAAACTATTTAAGTAAGATAAACAAGACATGCTGAGTACTACTCTACAAGCAGGGATGAACTCGTGAGTTCTCCTGTGGACCCCCACATATAAACATCCTATGTTGGTTGACCAGCAAAGATTTATTCACATGAACTCTGTGTGGCCACTAGATGTCTGCTAGAGGACCTGCTAAGAGGGATGGGTGATAACAAGAGATGACAATTACGAAACAAGGGAATCTGTGCTAATAGTATGACTTGATGATATGTGTGCAATACATACATACAAACACACACAAATATGTGTATAGTTTCTCTGATAAATCATAGTATCATTTGGATATGAATTGGTACTCTAGCTTGTAGCAATGGTCAACTGAAATTCTGTCAAATCGTTTGGTTTAGTTTAATGGCATATCAACCGTTGTGAGTTATTTAATGCCAAATCCTGTTTATACATACATTAATATATATAACTTGTTAACACATTTTGTAGATAACATTCTTAAATGAGCCTGAGCTGTTTTACACACACTTAAATGGTTTCAAGTATTGCTATGTAACAGTCGCAATTCAACCTCAGTCATTTGTTTGTACACAGTTTGTTCTATTTGACTCATAGATAGAAACCTATCAGGTGCTACCACTCTGGGTCAGAGTGGACCTAGGAACAATGGCAATGAAGGGGTACTCCACATTCTCCAAATCTCCAAGGCTGACCATCAGATAGTTTAATGTAATATCCAGGACACTTGATAAATAGATATACATACATATATATCTATATATCATTTTATTGTTTTCTGTTTTGATATATAGAGTGGTCAATATTTTACTGTAAAACAGTGTAAACTATACTTATTTTAGCTTATTTTGGCATTAGGCCAGAAGTATAGGGTACCCACTGATGAACTTATTCACAATGCTTTACTAGTTTTACTCACTATTACACAAAATAACATCTCTTTTTATTTGTTGTTATCTAAATTAGCTATTATTGTTTATCACTGGTACATTTTTTTATTCAAATAATAAAACCTAAGCTAGCATTTCTTTTTTTAATAAAATAGAAATAAAGATTTGGTGTGTTTGTTTTGGATGTTTGCCTACACATGTTAATGTCTGGTGAATTAAATTCAGTTCCATTCAGATCAAGTATAGCATGAACTATATGAATTCAAATATTTCAAGTTTTCACTCGCCTTGTTTTCTCAGTTAAGTTGAATTTTAAAAACTTAGGGAAAATTCTAAATTAAATTAAATGGTGCTTAAAAAATTCTATTCATATTGTACCATTTGAAATATGTATACAAGGAACACATAATGGTGTTAAGTTTCTGAATGTCTGTTGTGAAGGCCTTTCAGATTTTCAATTGTTTGTAATATAAGTTTCTTTTATTGATCTATTTGATAAAAGAAATGGTTTTTATATGGCTTATCCTTCAATTTGAAATTCATCTAAAAATTAAGCAATCAAAAAAAAAAAATGCTCTTAATTCTGTTTGTTGCTCTTATTCTCATTCTCACCTCTTTTTCTTTTTATCTTTTTCTTTAACTTTTTCTTTCTGCTTCTCCTTTTTTTATATAAAGATCAAATGCTTCTCAAATTTTCAGCACTTTCCACAATATTCTTACAAATCCCAAAACTGCCATTATTTGGATTGTCCCTAATCGTCTTTAAATATTTAATTAATCCAAATTTTTCAGTTTTTTTCTTACTGTATGCAGTTTAGATTTGGTATAAGGCCAGAAGTCTGAAGCACCCAGCAAATATTGAACTCAATTGCTGTTAGTTTTTGAGATTTTTTTACCTTGCTAACAATTACACCATTCCCATCCTACTATATAAAGAATGAGCTACAAGTAATAGGGCAAACAAAAGAAAAAGAGATTGTGAGTAAGGGCTTCATATGCCTCATTAATGCCAGCACATAATAATGTTTGATTTTTTAAAAATGTCTTATCATTACTTAATAAACTAAGAAAACTTCTCAGTAACCCAATGTGAGAATGCATTTTGTAGAATTACATAAAGTAGATGTGCAGAAACTGAATACTCTGGTATGATTTCACTATTCAGTAGTAGAATACTCTGACTGTATTTCCTGCAGAGGTGTGCCCCGGATATGACATTAACATGCATCTGGTGGTGTGGTTCTCATACTGAAGATATGAAGAGTGTGAAGTAAATACCCTATCATTGTTATTACTCTCACGTCCACTCTGACCTGTTAGGGTCCCATCTCTGGATCAAATAGATCCGTTGGAAAATTATTTGTATTTGATTGGAAGGTAGTTTTCTAACCTCAAGACATAAAATAATCCTAGACAGGTTGACATGTTATTAAAATCAATCAATCAGTTTGCTAAGACTGATCAGTTTGATGTTTATCAAACCAGAATCAGATATTAATTAGATACATATTTTCATGTTATATCTCTCTATTTTATTTTCTTCCCTTTGTGTCTCAAGTTAAAATAATGAAAAGAACGAGTAACTTTTAAAATGTTATGTTAAAATTTTAAAATTGTTCTGAAGCTTTATTTGTTGATTGTATCATACTCTTCAATGAATTAATCAGATGTGTGTGCATGCGTGCACATGTGAAACGCTACAAAAATCTGTTTTATAAAGATCTAATTTTTGTATATATATTACCATACTACACACACAGCTTTATACATAGATTAAATCTTGTTTTTTAATGAATGAGTTAGATTTTTGTGTATGCATGTGTATGCCATGCTCATCAGAAATCTCTCTCTCTCTTTCTCTCTCTCTCTCTCTATATATATGTGTGTGTGTGTGTGTGTGTGTGTGGAAGTAAATAATGAAAAAGAATCTGACAATATAGAGAAAAATTGAAAAACAAAGTAATCTTAAGTGAAAAATTCAATGTGGAAAAATGTCGATGTTATAAAAGTTTCGGTTTTAATAAACCATCATTAGGTTTTAGAAAAGATGATACTGAGTGCCATTAGATCAATAACGGATGTTTCTTTCATGCTAAATTCTTCACTTCGGATTATTTTGTTTTTCAATTTTTCTCCTTATATATATAAAATCATAACAGCAAAAATGGTATATTGCATTGTTTAATGGCATATCAACCTTCATGGATTATTTAATGTCAAAGCCTTCCTTGGAGAAGAACCATAGTAATACTATTTAACCCATAGCTGGGTGGATAAGAGGATTCATACCTTTTCCTAAGGTATTCTCACTTATTTTGAGGCTGCTGTCCAGTACTTTAGCCATTATGCCATGGGGACTTATCAAGGTGACCTTTTAAGTAAGTGATGATAAAAGTATTTATTTTTTAACTTTTTTCATATGAAAAATTGAGTGTTAAATTTTGTCTAAATAATAGAAAAATTAATTTGCTTTGAGATTTGTCTTAATTTGTTTTTCCTTAAAAAGTGTAAAGAAAAGTTTATTGTAAGGTGTTGTATTACTCCATTATACTTCCCAACTAGAAGACTGTTGTTGCTTTGTGCTGTCAAGTTGTTGTTGGTGTGTTAAAAGGCTGGAGGTATTTGAGGAGTATCTCTGGTTGGGGAATCACTGGGTATATACTTTGCTGATGTCATGTTTACAGAAAAAATCTTACAATACTTTTTAGGGATACAGGTATGATCAAGAAGGCTGTAGATGAAAATATCATGAACAACAAATAAGATTCATTCTTGTACACCTACTGGAAAAACAGGTTCTTTTACTGTAACAGTTATCATTGTAGAAAATGGATCCGGCGAACTGAGTTCTAATTCTAGATGAGGTTATTTGTATTTCACATGGTGCTAATACCATTTCGAAAGGTATGCATCCAAATTTTCTCCCTCAAGTTTTGGGTAAATAGTAAGTGAGTAAAGTTGGCTACTGTAGTCGAGGGCGACCAGATGGTTCTTTTTTCATTAACTACTATACCGAGGTGTAGGGGAGGGCACTACACCTTTCCCTGGATTGCTCCACTTTATCCTTGATACATACCTTATATTGCTGAGTGTTAAGCAAGGAGATATCAAGTACCATTTTTAAAGTCTTTGGTATGACGACCTGGGATTGAACCCAGGCCTCCCGGGCCATTGGAAAACACCCTACCCACTTTGGGTAAATAGTAAGCTCTTTAAATGTAGTGTGGCAACCAGTCTGGGAGAAAGAAAACTGAATTCAAAGCTGTTAAACTCCACTTAAAAACAGACCTTGTGCAGTATCCTACCCATGGTGGAGTGATTGAGTAAATTTATACTGGAAAAATATGAGCATGGTGTATAGGAAAATAGGACTAATTTATTCTTCTGTTAGCCAAGAGTTCCCTTATTTCCAAACAGTAAACTAAACTCTGGATGAAAGTGCTATATATATATATATATATATAAGTTGTTCAGTCTTTGTGTGTGAAATAATTTACATGTTTTTTACTGAGTGGATTCAAGTATATCCTTGAATTGATGTATCCTTGTCTGTCTGTGGGAACTCTATCTTTTTCTCTCTAAGCTAGTTTGCCAAAATATATATATGTATATATATATTTTTTCATATCTAAATTTTTTTTTCCAACATAAATAGATATGTCAGTGTTAATTTGCTTCACACTGGTCAGATGTCACTAGGAAAAGACAATCTCCAGATATCCAGAAACATATCAGAGGCACTGTGAAGAAATGACAATTCTGATGTTTTATCTTCTAATAAAGGTATTCGGTGAAGAATAAAATAACAGAGACTATGATTATTTGATTTTATGAGAGTTTTGACAGTAAGTTTTTCAAGGTTATCTGTATGTCCATACACAATTTTTGTCATTTTCTTATATAAAGATGTTCATAAACAGGGTTTTGTTTCTCTTATTGTACAAGGTGTGTTAAAAAATATTAAGAATGGAGCTGTATTTACCAAGACAAATGAACAAAGTGTGAACCAATATGAACATGGTGTATAGGTATATTTTCCTAACACTCTCATATTAATGCATTTTTAATTTCTGTTTTTAGTTTAGTTAATCATTACTTTTAAGATCATTAGTGATTTGTTTTTGTTAGCACACATTCCAGTAATAGTATACTTCATATGATAATTTTAAATCCTATTTTACTTTGTCAAGTATGAATTAAGACAATCAAAGCAGTATTTTAGAAATGACCTGAAGACTTGCTGTCTTCTCTTCTCTTCAAGCAAGTGATACAGACTTAGAATTTATTTTGCTGTTCTTTAAAATATGTTCTACCAAAGATAATAAAAAGTCAAGATGATTAGTAAAAGGACAGAAATTTGAAAAAGTGGGTCTTTGCATTTATCGAGTATAATAACATTATATAATGTCTCATAGAAAGTTATAGTTGATTCTTGAACTAATCAATTGACGTGAAGTGATGCCTTGGAATTAGATTTTGAAATATCAAAAGACTGACAAAAAGATGAATGTGATTTGACTATAAAGAAAGTCATTTAATTTCTTCATAACATGGCAATTTGGTTGCTTAATGGATTAAAAAAAAAGAAACAGTTATTATCAATGTTTCTTTTAATTTTGTCATGGCCTATGAAAGACTGAAATATCCAGAGTAAGTATGGAAGCTGCTATGCTTGAAGATTATTGAGACTATTGATTGATGGGTTTTAATGGCATCTCAACCTGTCTTGGGTTATTCTGTGCTTAGAAGTTAGGGAATTGCATTCATTGTATGTTCATTTTTACATTTTTTATTCAGTTGTTCCTTAGGAGTTTTTTTTTTCACACACAGCCCTATTGAATACAAATAATTCTTAAACTGACCTATTTGATCCATAGATGGGACCCTAACAGGTACTACTACACTGGATCAGAGTGGACCTGGGAGTAATGGCAATGAAGTAGTTTTCTACATTCCCTAGGGTTCCAGAACTGAAGCCTCACCATCTGATGCAGTTTAGTATCATACTCAAGACACCTTTTTTTTAGTGAGGAGGAACTTACCCCTCTGCAGGGAATATACATTAGTGTATTCTAATCCTCACCAACAGGGTTTTGAGACTGTTTGTGCCAATTCTCAGTACTTTTTCATCTATAAAGTCTAAATGTCTAGACATGGTCACTTTATCATTTAAGTTGCTTCATTTCATTTAAATCTTCATTTTACAATAAAAAGAAAATAAAGATTCAGTTTTGATATTTTTTGATCTTAGCTCACATGATACCGATGAGAATACTGAAGAGAAGTCTCTCTACTTGATACTAAAGTTTTAAAAACAAATGTAGAATGTAGCAGAATAGAAGGAAAGAAATGACAGGTTTGGTGCTGAGAAAGAGCAGCTTGGGTTTTGAAGTCAGACAGGAGAAGAAAGGCCTGCCAAGTTTGCTGAATAAAGAGAAAAGCATCAACCAAAATATAAACTAAGAGAAGCAAATAAAAGATATCAAGATTGACTAGCAAAGTAGAAAAGTATATCCATTGCCTTATAAAATGCAAATATTAAAATACTTCTTTTAATAAAAACCAATGCTCTGTTAATTTATTGGTTATTAAACAAGGAATAAAATTACTTATACAAAGTCATCATCATCATCATGTCGTGCTGGTAGCACAGATATCCCTGACCCTCTCTCGCCACTTTTCTCTATTGTTCATCGCCTCAGGCAGGTCTTCTGGATAACATCCTGTATCCTCACATAGTTGCTGAATGTATGTTCGTGCTGGTCGTCCTGCATTTGCATGGCCATGTGTGGGGGTCCATAAGAGTACATCCCTTATGAGTTTGTCCCTGCTTCTCCAGCAGTGTCCTGCATGTCTGGTTCGTCTAACTTGAATAGTTTTTGTGATAGGAGGCAGGTGGCCGTACAGTTGGTGTCTTGTGGGGTGTTGCCGCCAGGATGCCACTAATTACAAAACTTGGTCAAGAACCTTCTGATGGTAGACCATTCATTATATAGGTGAATAAAATCAAGTCTGACTTCTTTAATTTCATGCATAGGTATGGTTGAATGCTTTAAATAAAGGATAATCCAAATGACTATGTCATTACAATTATATACACTGCCTTGCTTAAACACATCTCAGATCATGAATGTAAATATAAGTTAAGGTAGTAGATGTTGAACAATTCAGGTTCGGTTCCTTTGTTTAATGGCATATCAACCTTTGTAGGTTATTTAATGCCAAAGCCATTCTCCTAGAAGAACAGTACTGGTACTATTTAACCCATAGCTGGGAGGATAAGGGGGTTCATACCTTTCCCAAGGGTATTTGCCCGAAAGTGAACGTAATAGCGCGACTGGAGTACGAACTCACTTACTACGATTCCGCAATTCATTGCTTTAACCATTACACCATGAGGACACTCCCCCTTGAACAATTCAGGCAAAATGAGAAAGAATACATTGCAATAGGTGAAGATAGGATGCTTTTATCCAGTTTGAGTGATCTAGTTGGTGTATTAATGACAAACTTTTTCCCTTTTTTCTTTTGAACTGCACACTTGACAAATGCTGAAAAGATCGGATCAGTTGAAATGTTAGTGATATTGCAACTTGGTTTTACAACAGGGTAATGAGAAATTAGTTGTTATGGTAATATGAAGCATTATTCAACACCATTTGATTTGAGAGAGAGAGAGAAAGAGAAATCAAATAGATGATACTGCTTAATCTCTCTCACTTTTTTTCTTCTCTAACTTTATAATTTTAAGTCATTATAATTTAAAGAGTTATTTAGTTTAATGAAGCCTATTCTCTCTCTAACTCTTTTTATTCACATAACTTTTCAAATGATCCCTTCTATAGCCTTCTTCAGTTGTATCATCAGTAAGGGAAAAAATGTAGGCTTTCTGATTTAATAAGTACACATTTACCCAACCCCTCTGCTACAAACACAATGCAACACATGGTTTATTTTTAAGCTTAAGTTTAGCAGCTTTGAATTTAGAGTTTTCCTTCTTCTAAACTTGTTGCCATACCAAGATTAAAGATCATAGTCTGCCCTGTTATTTTCCCATAGCTGGAGGTAGAATAGTTGGATCCATGTGAAATCTTGTTGCAAATTGGCTTGGTGAGGCAACTAGTCTAGGAGAAGGAAAACTCTGAATTCAAAGCTGTTAAACTCTGCTTAAAAATTGACCTTGTGTCATATCCTACCCGAGTGGAGGGGTTGGTAAATAGGGGAGGTGCTCGTGGTGTAATGGTTATCGGTGTAGGAAATGGACATGGTGACACGAGTTCAAATCCTGGACGAGACTGATTGCATTTCACATAGCACTTATACCCTTGGGAAAGGTATGAATCCAATTATTCTCCCTCCAGCTATGGGTAAATAGTAGGGCAGACTGGGTTCTTCAGCCTTGGTAACGCAACTAGTCTAGGAGAAGGAAAACTCTGAATTCAAACCTGTTAAACTTCGCTTTAAAAAAAATTGACCTTGTGTCATATCCTGCCCAAGCGGAGGGGTTGGTAAATATGATTAAATAACTGACACAGGTTGATATGCCATACAACCACCCAACCAACCATCAAATAGCTCTATTTCCATGTCTCTCAGATCTGAAACACTCAATCATTGTTCACAGAAAATCTATGCCTAAGACATATCAATTAAATGATCAGTTATTATGAGTATAAATAAGTGATAAGCAAATAAATTGGATTGTTTCACTCTAGCCATGCATAGAGACCACAAATCTATATAGTCATGGTGATTTAATATGTTACTGATGTCAGTAGGAACTTTTCTGATAGCCTTGCTAACTGGGTATAGTTGAATGCTTCAAATAAAAGATAATCCAATTGAGTATGTCTTTACAGTTATGCACACTGCTTGGCTCACACATATATCAGTGACCATATGAGGTCATATTACGAGTGTAAATATGAGCTGAGGTAGATGTTGAACTATACATGCAAAATGATAAAGATTACATTGCAATAGGTGAAGATAGAATGTTTTTGTCTGATTGGTCTGATCTAGTTGGTATATTAAGGACAAAAAAAAAATTTCCCTACTTTATTTTAGATTGTACACTTGACAAAAGAGGCATGCTTAACGTAACTGTTATCATCGGAAGAAATGAAATCAGCAACCTGAGTTCAAATCTTGGCTTTACTCTGTTTAAAAATTAACCTTCTGTCACATCCTGCTTGTGACAGAGGGATTGGATAAATACACATTTGATGAATGCTAAAAAATATGATTAGTTGAAATGTTATTGTGATATTGCAACTTGGTTGGAGGCAATCATGGTGTAATAACTACCATTATTAGAAAAGGACATGGAGACCCGGGTTCAAAACCTAGATGAGACTGTTTGCATTTCACATAGTGTTAATATCCTTGGGAAAGGTATGAATCAAATGATTCTCCTTCCAGCTATGAATAAATAGTAGATCAGACTGAATTCTTAAACCTTAATATGGCAAATGATCTAGGTGAAGGAAAATCTTGAATTCAAACCTGTTAAATGCTGCTTAAAAATTGACTTTGTATCACATGCTGTTCATATGAAGCAGTTGGTATATATATATATATATATATATATATATATGTATATATATATATATATATATATATATATATTAATACAGAATGAAATCTTTAATTTATGATGAAAACTATTATAATATAAAATTTATAAACAGGAGCTTAATATCCACCTTCAGCCACTCACTTACTATCTGTTTCACCACTACAATATCTGAGACACCTCATTTTAAATAGAGCTGGTGCTAAAATACAACCAAGATTATTGTTTTATTTTTCTCTTCTAGTGCCAGAGTTTCCTATATATATGCAATAACATTAAAACTCTCACCCAAAATTAAAAGTGAGAATTCATGAATATGTCATATTGATAAAATTATTAGTATACATAGGTTTATTTAAACTGTTGTCCTCATTTTGGTTGTTATAATCCTGTTTCAACCATATTTGTCTGCTTAACTCAAAGTTAGATGTTTAGATCAAAGCAAAAATGTAACTGGAATTATTTTTCCTCAACTGCCCAAGTTTACTATATCATTATATCTGTAATGATTACGATGAATAAAAGTTTTCCTGTATTTGTTGAATGAATCCTATCCTTGATATTGTGGGTTATATAAACTGTTAGTTAATTACTGCTGATGTACATTCAGTTTTGGGCTTAAGAAAAACCTCTGAACTTGACATTTTCATATTCCATTGATTCTATTGAAGCCAACTAGTTAAAATTTAAGCATTGAAAATAGGAATGAAGAGATAAAAGATCATTGACTTCATGCATTTCCTATTGATTTTACTGACCTTGTTTTCCAATGATGATAATAATCAATTCTTGACTTGAATAGAAAGTAGCTGGGGTCAACTCTTTAAGAATAAACATTTTATACATTTTAAAATCTTTTAGAATCATCATTATATGCATAGTCATATAGTACTCATTAAAAATAAGATCATGTGAGGATTGGCTCTTATGCCTAGAATAAGATTATATGTGAACTCTGCTAAAGATCACTTGTCTAGGATCAGTGTAGTATATGTGCACTTTGCCTTATTTTGTATTTCCTAGTAAATATGACCATGTTGTTCAAGTACTAGAATATTGGCATATTATCCCTGGCAAAAATTATGAGATCGGGGATGTTTCCTCAGGGTTTTTACTTCGCTGTAAATAAACTAATAATAGATAAGATACAAAGCATTTTTTCTTTAATAGCTGAATATTCTGGTTACATAACATATTCCCTAAACAAACAAATTAAATTAATGGTATGATTTTTTTCCAAGCCATGCAGAGGAAAATACTATGGAACAGCCCAATATTGAAGAAAAAAATATGGAATTGATAAAAAACTAAAATTAATACTTAGTTTCCCCTCCTCAAGCTTTTATGACATTCTTAAGTCTCTTAGGTATGGATTTCTCTTATTCAAAGCAATATTATATATCTAAGTGGTTCCAACTTTTTTGGGAGATGGAGCATTCTCTTTTTAAAATTTCCCAATGGATTTATATCCAGAATATTTGCTGACCATGTCTTGAAAAAAAAAAAGCTTTAATTCCTTTTCCTCTGTGACAAGTTGCATTACTGTCTTGAAAAATAACTTCTTCGCCTAACCAATTTTCTATTCAAGCATGGTTTGGTTTCTTAGTTTGGTTTCTTTGTTTAATGGCATATCAACCTTTTTATGTCATTTAATGCCAAAGTCATTCTCTTAGAAGAACAGTAGTGGTACTATTTAACCCATTGCTGAGAGGATAAGGGGGTTCATACCTATTCCAAGGGTTTATGCCTGAAAGTGAATCTAATAGCACAACTGGAGTATAATCTCGCTTACTACAATTTAGCAGTCTGTTGCTTTAACCATTACACGAAGACACCCCCTATTCAAGCATGCTATTTCCATAATTTTTACGACTAGTGGTAGTAGTAGATGATGGTGATTTGTCACTTGCCTATTTACCCCAAGGTTAGGTATGTGAATCAGAATAGGTTTCACTTGTTAATAATAATGTTAGCAAAAAATTAGATAGAGGAAAAAAGAAACATATAGAAAATGTCATTTATTATTATATATGATTTCATTTTGGTGTTAAGAATGATGAATGATAATAAAGGTATTTATTGATGAACTGAAAGGTCCAAGGTTCAACTCTGCTTGCTAGTTATTATGAATTCATATATAGCTAACATACTGATTTAAAAAATTCAACTAAAAAGCTTCTTCTTTGATTTTTGTGCTATCCTTGACCACAAAATCTCAGACCATAGGAACTTCATTCTCAAAATATGAGATCATATAATGAGTAATGATATGAGCTATGGTTCATATTGAACAATTCATGAAAAATGATAAAGAATACATTGCAATAGGTGAAGATGGAATATTTTTATCTATTTAGACTGATCTAGTTGGTATATCAATAACAGACTTTTTCCTTTTTTTGGATTGCACACTTGACAGATGCTGAAAAAATAGGATCAGTTGAAATGTTGGTAATATTGCAACTTGTTCTTACAGGTTAATGGGGAATTACTTTTTATGGTAATATGAAACATTATTCAATACTTTTTATGTAAGAAAAGACTGAAACTTATGAAGTTAAGGGTTCTCAGTCTTTGACCATTTATTCTTTGAGAAGAAAATCAACTTTTCAACCAGTTAGTTTTATATTTCAACAAGCCACAATACCTTTTATTTTCCAAATTTACAAAAAATGATTTTATAAAAAGAAAATAGAAACATAAATTAAGTAATGTTTGTTTTTAAATTTTGTTGTTATTCAAAAAATAGTTATTGCTATCCCCACCAAATAGTTTTTTCTAAAAAAAGAAAAAATTAAATCAAGTAGACTTTGCTTCTTTTTAAAAATTTGTTGCTATTCAAAAAATAATTCCTATTTCTTCCTCCACCCACCCCTAAAAAATTGTAAAATTAAGCAGACTGCTTCTCTTGGAAAATTTGTGATCATCCAAAAAATACTTGCTATTTCCCCTTCCTCCCACTTAAAAAAATACTTGCTATTTCTCCTCCCTCCCACTAAAAAAATACTAGCTATTTCTTCTTCCTCCTACTAAAAAGAAATACGACCAATTTCCCCTTCCTCCCACTAAAAAGAAATACTAGCAATTTCCCCTTCCTCCCACTAAAAAGAAATACTAGCAATTTCCCCTTCCTCCCACTAAAAAGAAATACTTGCTATTTCCCCTTCCTCCCACTAAAAAGAAATACTAGCAATTTCCCCTTCCTCCCACTAAAAAGAAATACTTGCTATTTCCCCTTCTTCCCACTAAAAAGAAATGATAAATTAAAGCAGAGTGCTTTTCTTTGAGTATTTGTGACTGTCCAAAAAAATGTTGCCGCTATCTAAAAAAAAAAGAAAATTGTAAGATTAAACAGACTTTGCTTCTTTTTGAAAATTAGCAAGTGACTATCAACAAACATTTGCCAATTTTCATTGACATTAACTTCCTTCCTGTCTGATATATAATCTTCATGTGATTGAGATATTTTTCAATATAAGTTAGCGACCATAGTCAAGGGTGACCCAAAGGCTCCCTTTTTAATTGCTTCTACACCAAGGTGTAGGGGAGGGCGGCACTCTTTTCCCTGGATTGTTCCACTTGTACCTAATAATGCTGAGTGTTAAGCAAGGAAGCATCTAGTACCATTTTTTGAGTCTTTGGTATAACTTGACCTGGAATTGAACCCAGGTCTCTTGGGCCATTGGAGAACACTCTAACCATCATGCCAATGTGGATTTTGAAAATAGACTATGTGAACTTTTCTAACTACTGTATCCTCTACCTTCTTTTATGTTATATCGTAGTAAGGAAGAGATACACAGTGAAATAGAGTTAATTATTTATTAACTAAAGTGGCACAGTCCAACGAATATTATAAGTCTTGCACCATAGGTGTTATGTCCGAAGTTGGTCTTACTACTGACCAAGAGCTTTCAGGAGTGACGTGCTCAAGTAACACAATGTCTTTTATGCCTCCGAGATACCGGAAGTCATGTGGTACGAGCCACTATACAACATTTTATAAACCTTGTGATGGCCACAACTGAAAAGATCTAGAAAAACTTTCTTTTTATTGCAAAACTGGTACTGGCTCTTTGCCAAAGAGAAGCTGACATATTCTATCCAGAAGTGAATTAGCTTTTTGTCCAGTCTCTGAAGTCTCTTTTTATTGTTTTTTGAACAATCTTTTTAAAACTCTTCCCTCTCCCTCACCCATCAATTATGTGCTTGTCTGCATAATTTTTTTTTACCTTATCTCAGTTTACTCTTTAACACTGAACCCTTGTACAACATCAATATTTTTTAAACTTGTGCCAAGTAAATTTCGTAAGCTGTTATCACTTATTCATGTCTTTTGCTTAAAAAATACAATTACAACATTCTAAATCAATGGAGGTGAAAGCATTTTTTGTTATCATATTTAAAAATTGCCATATCTCATCATTTAATGATGAGTGGAGACTATCTGGCTGAAACTTTTTCTTCGTGATATTATCTATCTTGCTCAACTGACTGTAAAAAAAAAAATGGTTGTAATTCTTTGTTTTTGTAATTATAATTCATGTCTGTTTGGGTTTATTTTTAAGTTTAAATGTTTCACTGAAACATTGAATCCTGCTCTTAGGTATCTGCTTCTGAACAACCAGTATTATCATTAATTTTTACTAAGATTTTCTTTCATCTTTTTAAAAACTTTTAGTTGATTTTTATTTAAATCACTTTGTTTATCAATTTGATAGCAAAGAATAGTGCAGATTGGAAATAATAAAGAATAAGCTCTTGGTGAGAATCAGGTTCATCTTCCTTTTGCCTTAGGGAAACCTGGGAAAACTCACGAGCTGCTCTGTCAATTGAGCCACAAAAAGCCATTGGTTTGTAGAAGCCCAAATCAAACCTGAAAACTCATTCTTTATTCTGTTACTGTCTTTCTCTATGTTACTGAGAGCTAATGTTATATGATTAGGGGTTCTAATTAATCATTCTAGTTTATTATTTTATTTTCATGGTAAACTGTGTGCTAGTTAAAATCTTTGAGTTTGACTTCACAGTTGCAAGTTCAAGTTGGAAAGGTCAGACAAGTGAATCTTGGTTGCATTCACATGTCAAGCCCTGTCATAATAAAGGTTTGTTTTGAAATCAGTTGTGGGTGAGATATTAAAGATAAACATTTGGATGGGTGTCAGCTGATATTAGAATGACATGGCACTGGAAAGATTTTATAAGTACGTGTTATTGACGAATTAGTTAAAAGGATAATTACAATGGCATCAGGCAGTTCCAGTTCAAGACCAGTCGGAGACAGAGGCAGTTAGATGACAAGCGGCTTTGGTTGGTCATGGTGAAGAAGAAATGAAGTTTGTTTGTTTGTCTTATCTGCCATGAGTTAAAGTTTCTGCCTTTCTAAGTGAATTGATGCAACTCTTTTACCTATTTCTCTCGTTTTGTGATGACTACTGTAAAAACAGTAGAGGTAATAAACTTTCATATCAAGAACAGAGTTGCTTTATATTTGTGTGCATTATGATTTTTGACATGGCCAGCAACGCAACACTTACATTTATTTGGTTCTGAAGCATTACACTAATCCCTTTTTATTTCCTATCTAAATTGTTCTTTACTGTCATAGATTGATAGTCCAAGTGAGTTTTGATGTAAACCTGGTAAAAAATTAAGATGAAAGAAAAAAAAGAAAATATTAAAATTAATAGTAATGAGGATTGATGGATATGTTTAAAATCTTAAAAAAGTTTATTTTTTTTATATATGATAAAATAATATATAGTGTAGGGATAAATTTTCATTATCTAAGCAGTGACTATTTATGAACAATCTTGAATAGATTTTTAAAAAATGAAAATCTGATTTTGAGTAATATAATTTTGATTAAACTGGTTTTAAATGAGACACAACTCTGCTGTATATACTAAGTGATAAAAGCAATGATTGTTATTGAATAAAATAGATATCAAGAAAAAAGTTAAGGATTAAGCATAACCTAATAGTATTTATGAATTTAGACTATAAATTACGATCTCTAAAATTCTTATATATAATGTGTGTGTGTGTATGTAACCACAATCCAACAAAAATGGCACATCATAGCAAGATTGTTTGTTGAGCAATACACTTATAGTACTGTAAGAGAAAATAAAGGAATTTCCTGTTCAGTTTGGAATTTTTTTTTTAGGGAGGATATATTCATCCTGAATATAACTTTTTAACATCCAAATTCTTGATATAACAGGACTATGAAATGCTAATTAGAATCATTCTTCCATATCATCATGTATTTCTGTTACAATGGGAATCCAATAAATTCGTGAGTTGTCTTGTATATTCTAAAAAGTCATTGTATTCTCCATATGTGTGAAATATTTCAGTTCTAGCAGGTTATAAATAATGTTATATTAAAAATTTAACTTCTACATGCTATTATAACATCAGACAAAATGTACCACTGAATAGCAATCACTATGACATATGTAAAGTAAGTAAAGTTGGCGACTTTAGTAGAGGGTGACCTGAAGGCTTCATTTTCAGTAGCTACTACACCAAGGTGTAGGGGAGGGCGCTACTCCTTTCCCTGGATTGCTCCACTTTACCCTTGATCCTTACCTTATAGTGCTGAGTGTTAAGCAAGGTGGCATCAAGTACCATTTGTTGAGTCTTTGGTATGACTTGACCTCGGATTGAACCCTGGTCTTGTGGACCATTGGCAAACACTCTACTCATTAGGCCAATGGCCCGGTTTGTAAATTGATAATATAGATGTCATAGTTTTGTGGTATGTAAATGAAATAAGTTTAGGAGTAAAAGTCAGTAAAATGAAATACTTTTGATATATCTTAATAATAATAAGGATAATGAAATCATAAATCATTTTTTGATATATGTAAATGAAATGAACTGAGCTGTTAAGATCTGCAAAAAGCTAAAATAATTTTTGATACAATCTAATCTATATAATAATGATGATATAGTGGAATTTATAGTCTTTACATATGTTAATGAAATAAGTTTAGGAATACAGGTTTGTAAAATAAAATACTTTTGATACATTTCCATATATGATAATATGTGTATTTACCCAACCCCTCTACTACAAGCAGGATGTGACACTTAGTCAATTTTTAAGTGGAGTTTGAATTCTGAGATTTTTTTTATTCAAGATCAGTTAGTTTACCAAGTTTAAAGTGCATAGTCTATCCTACTACTTACCCATAACTGTAGGGAAAATAATTAGATTCATACCCTTTCCAAAGGTATAAGCATGATGTTAAATGCAAGCAGTTTTGTTCAGGATTTGAAATTGAGGCACTGAGTCAATTTCCTACGATGATAACTGTTATGCCACAAGCACCTATAATGATAATAATATCGTAGAATCATAGATTGTCTTTAGATATGTAAATGAGACAAACTTAGTTGTTAAGATCTGTAAAAAGATAAAATGATTTTGATACACTTTAAGATATAATAATAATGATATGTAAATGAAACAAACTTAGTTGTTAAGATCTGTAAAAAGATAAAATAATGTTGATACACTAAGATATAATGATAATATAGTGGAATCATAGTTTTTAAAAACAGGGTGGAACGATATCCTGTCTGAAAGTGACACAATGTTCAATGAGTGAGATCGGAGATGCGCCGCAGTACAACTCATGCTCTCTACCGATCCAAGTTATGACAACAGGACCATTGCCAGCACCCTCAAAATGCAAATCTGGATTGCCATGAATAACAGGGATGTGCCCAGGGTAATGAAAACAAAGTTTCCAGCTACGGTTATGGTCTTTGGTGTGGTTTCAAGTGAGGGCCGCATCATGCCACCTCACATCTTCGAAGTCGGCTTGAAAGTCAACACCAAAGTGTACCTGGATGTGCTGAAGAGTGTGATGATCCTCTGGTGCAATCAGGTGGCTGGTGGCAGACCTTGGGTGTGGCAGCAGGACTCGGCGCCGGCCCACAAGTCCAAAGAGACCCAGGCTTGGCTTCAGAAGGAGTGCTACGACTTTGTACCCTTCTCTCACTGGCCCCCCTCCTCCCCCGATCTGAACCTGCTGGACTACTTCGTTTGGTCATACGTTGAGAACATCACCAACATGACCTCCCATAACACCAAAGCCAGCCTGTTTGCTGCCATCTGCCAAGTATTCGCCGAGCTCCCGCTGTTGCATGTGGAAAAAGCATGCTCCCAGTTCTGGATCTGTATCGAGGCGGTGATTGAGGCTGAAGGTTACATTGAATAGATGTCAGCTCTACTACATAATCAAGTTACCTGAATTGATGTTTTCAATAAAAGTTTTAAAATAAAGCTGTAGTGTTGTTTTCTTTAGGATGACAATTTTAGCATTCCACCCTGTATATAAATGAAATAAGCTTAGGAGTAATGGTATGTGAAAAAAACTGAAAATACTTTTGATACACTCTAATATTACATTACTCAGACATAAACACTTGAAGGAGAAAAATATCTACCAATATAAATTTTCTATTTTATTTTTTAGAGTCTGTTTTGCTCATGTTTTTTTTCCTCTGATCATTTTATTTCCTTGTTCATTTATCTATCCTCATCTTGTCTCTTGTCATCATTTGTAAACACTGCTTCCCAATGACTTATATTGTGGAAGTTTTTTGATAGTGTAAGACGAAATGATCTACTCTGTATTGTATTTTGATGAAAGAAAAGATATTTTGTAATAATATCTGGTATGTTTGGTTCCATCAACAAAAGAACTTATTTCTAATAGGGTGAAAATATCTTTAAAAAAGAACAAACATTTTCCTTGTCGCCTGGCTGTCTTGTGCCAAAATTTTCAAGTCCTTGCATTATTAATGCGTATTTATGTAGTGCCAGAAGTGTATAGTTTAATGGTTATTGCGTCAGGAAATGAACTTGATGAACTGAGTTCAAATCCTTGGTAGACTGAGTTCTTTAGCCTTGCTAAGGCAACTGGTAATTGAAAACCAGGAGACTAGTAACTCCACCCAATAAAAACCTACTTGCTATACAACTGCAAATGTGATACAGCTGCAGCTCTATGCCCAAAACTGTGTGAGACATTTACATTTAAGTTGCAGGCTTATTCTTAATTGTGGCAATCAAGATTTCTTTGTATTTTTATTCTGACAGAAGATAAAATTACAACACCCTGAATATTTTCAACTTGCTCCAGATCTAATATACTGATGGATTACTGTAAATTGTTCATATATACAGATGAATAATACTGGACATTGGCATAATGGTTAGAGTGTTCACCAATGGCCCAGGAGACCTGGGTTCAATCCCAGGTTGAGTGATACCAAAGACTCAAAAAAATGGTACTTGATGCTACCTTGCTTAACACTCAGCATAATAAGGTAAGGATCAAGGTTAAAGTGGAGAAATCCAGAGAAATGAGTAGCTCCCTCCCCTACACCTTGGTGTAGTAGCTATCGAAAAGGGAACCTTCGGGTCACCCTCGACTATGGTCGTCAACTTTACTTAATGACAGATGAATATATTGATAGGTTTCAAAATAAGTGATGTATCAAGACTCCAATGCACATAACCTACCCAGATTAAATTCAGGATCACCTTTCAGAGTGTTGGCAGTTTTATTTTCCATTAGTATATTTTCTTTTCATAGTTTCAAATAGTTCTCTGAAAAATAATACTTAGATATTAAAGAAAGTTTTATAGAGGTCCAATCCAGCAAACTCTTTACTAGAATCCTAATGACAGATGTGGAGTGTATTAGAATATTTTAGTGGTTTTATTCATTTACTTTTTGTTTATACCTTATTACATGTAAAAAGCAATTTCATGATAAAGATATTTGATATGTTTGTCAGTGTTTTGCAGGTTTCTTGTAACTTTTTATATTTATGAGATTTCATGTGTGGACACTTTCACTTATGACTTGACTTCATGCTTTGCAACTAACAAAGCCAAAGATGCAATGCAGGTCTCATGGACATTTTATCTTTTTAAATCTGTGGCTTTTGAGACATCCGCTGCATATGGCGATGAAAGTTTTTTCATTGGAAAATCGAACGTCACCATGAGATGGCTTTGCTGCATTGGCCAGTGACTGTCATTGTTCAGGCAACTTGACTGTCTTCTTTAGAGCCTAGAAGGATTTTTTAAAAATTGGTAGGGAAAAATGAATGTGATATGTATATATAAAAAAATTTAATTAAGTAAAATGCTGTAACTTGAAAAATGAAGCAATCTCCAGTCAAATTGCGCCACTGGTTTCTAAGTAATCTATTAAGATGCTGTAATATTTTATATTTTTCAATTTTCAATTATTTTACTCTCAAAAGCAAAAATAAAATGGTATAGATATTTTTAAGGAATGTACTAATTTTTGGACTCATATTTTTGGTTATAAACTTTCACAGGTGATTGCATTCCAAGCAATCTATGTAACGTGTGATTGCAGTCCAAGCAACCTGTGTAACATGAGTGATTGCACTCTGAACAACTTGTATGAGACAGGTGAATCCTGTTTTTATAGGCATGTATATTCTCCACTTCTTTTCCTGCTGAGCAAAGAAATCCACACTTGCCCAACTGGTGCAACTCTCAAGCTCATATATATAACTTCTTTAAATTTTTCTCCCACTTCAATGATATCTTCTATTTTCGGATTTTGTTTCAGAGAAGATAACACAAGATTGAATTTATACCATGCTTAATCACTAAGCCAATATCTATAGTCAGGCATTCATGTTCTTAAATATGAATAAAATACATTTAGGTACCAATTTTTCTCTTAGACATGTTCTATCAAAGACAACAAATTATGTCTATCAAACTTTTTAGTAAGCTTCTCCTGTTATCAAATTTGATGTCTCAGAATCAAAATTGTATAAGAACTACCAAGAGTTTTAATATTTATACATATATAAATACTTTTAACTGGTATTCGTTATTATCAAGAAAGAAAAAGTGAAGAGTTAGATAGTTAAATATTGTTAAGTATTGTTGATCATAGCCTTTACAGAAATTAAAAATTTTTAATTGTATACTGTATTGCATGTTAAAGGTATTTTAAAAAGTTTGCTCTGAATTTGTATGATATTGACTATAGGATATTTAGCTTTAATAAGTATGGCTTAAAATATATGTCGACATTTTTTATTTCAATTTGTTTTATAGAGTTTTGGTATTTTCTTTAAGTGACTGTTCAAAAGTGACTGTTCATCATATATATATATATATATATATATATGTTCATCATATATATATATATATAATTCTCTTAATACCTTGTCCGGTGGCAAAAGCTGCTTGGTAGTGCCAGGGGTGGCAGTACCGCCTTGAGCTACCGAAACTGTGTTATCACCCCTGGATGGCAGCTAATAGGGATATGTTATGGCACGTGCTTTCACACGTTGTATGATGAAAAAAAAAAATATGTCGTCATTTTTTATTTCAATTTGTTTTATAGGGTTTTGGTATTTTCTTTAAGTGACTGTTCAAAAGGAGCTCTTAAAGTTTATACACGGGATAATATATATTTCCTGGTCCTCATTAGGCCACTCAAACTAAAGACCTTGTGATCTCTTTTGAAATTGAAACCTTCTCTCTTCTAAGAAACTTACAGTAATGACTGTGTAGCGGAAGGAAATTTCGTATTTTGGTTTGGTATGTAACTTAATTCAACACATAATTTCACCCAATCTGGATGACTTATCCTATTCAGCCCGGATTTCCTTTCCGGGCAGCAGAAATCAGGGAAGCTGCCAAACACAATCTCTTTGGCTGAACAACTCTGTCTGGGCCACATTTTCACGAGACCACACGCTTCTCCCCGAAATAACCAGAAACACAAATTTGCAGTGACTCCAAAGTTTATTTCCTCCAACAGCAAACATGACTTTCACTACATACTGCAAACAGACTTCCCTCGCACGTCCAACAACACATGCTGCTATCTCAACTTTCTCATAACTTCATCTCTTTACTTCTTTCCTTTTCCACGAGGCTTGCAGCACAAACACAAATGCTATATTTCATGCGGCCATTAAAAACTATCATAAAAACATTTCGACATCTTGGAACTTCTCTCCTTTATATACCTAACAACAATTAGCGAGGAAATTACACACTTAGCGAGGAAACAACTCAACTTAAACACACACACGCATGTTACAATTTTTCCTCGCTAAAAATAACATAACAAATTTCACCTCGCTAAAACTGTTTGATCTATTAACTTATAGTGGGATGATCTGATGAGTAATGTTTGTAATTTCATGATGTAAAAGGTACCCAAAATTAAACTTCTGACTTTTTGATACTGCAATCGCATGCTCTTGTCTTTAATCCACATGAGAACATTGGTCTTTAACACATAGAAAATAGTAGGCCTTCCACTGCCTTACTGTTAACAAGGGGTTTTGGTTTCAACATGTTACTTCTCCTAGATTGGTTTCCCTTACTAAGAGAGTCTAGTCTAATCTACTACTTACTTCCTAAAAGCATTAGTGAAATACTGCCTTGACCAGAATTTGAACTTGGCTTGCTGAGTTCACGCACACTTTCCATTACTGTAGTATTTGTTCTCTTTTTGAATTGTCTTTCTTCTCTCAATTAAATGAAGTGAAAATAGGATGTATGTTAGTATGTTAACTTGAATTTTGAATTTGTTTGAATTTTTAAATGATACTATTCCTGGCCAAAATTACAGAATTAACACTCTTAGAAGAGGTTCACTTAGCTTTTTTATTTAAGTGTAAATAGACTAATAAGAGATAATATGC